>JANHFX010002033.1:7217-30551 GCA_027560015.1 Chloroceryle amazona
TCTTTTCTTTTCTTTTCTTTTCTTTTCTTTTCTTTTCTTTTCTTTTCTTTTCTTTTCTTTTCTTTTCTTTCTTTTTTAAAATATGCACAATACCTTTCTTTCTGACACTGGTATCAATGAAGGATAAGTAGCACTGAGGCCAATATAATCATAAAAATAGACATTACTGGCTACAGTTCCTACACAGTATCAGAGTGGATCCTCTCCCTATTTACAGTGATTTGATGTATTAATACACAAGTAATTTAGGTTTTGCAACCCTGAGCATGAGGGCAAAGTCCTGAAATAATGAATGCCCTAAGATGAAGAAAACCAAACATGCAGTCTCTTTATACCCTGCTCAAAATAGCTTCACTTTCCTTTGTCTCCTATTCTCCTTTCTAAAAACAAACATGATTTCAACCTACCTACCATGGCTCCTGCCAGGCCAGACACCCCTACCCAGCAGACAGATGTATTCCACCCACTCTTCTACAAATACCCACAGAAAGCATAGCACAGAGCTGCTCCAGGCTCACTGCCAGTTTCTCAGTCATGGCCTTTCCTTGAACCCAACCTGCTGTACATAATGACTTTGTGACTTTACCGTGGAGACCCAAGCTAAAGACTGATGCTGAAGCTGGCAACTAAAAAAACTTGAACATGAAAACAGGCATTAAAAACAAGGGAGAGGCAGGTAAGAGAGTTGAGGAGAATGGGGCGCAGCCTGATCTGCTCCTATCTCATTGCCCTGATAGCCTCCTGTTAGCTCAGAAAACACTTCTGGGCTATTAATATTTTTACAAACAACATGGACAGGTTCGTATCTAGCTGATGAAAGAAATTTCCTTAACCTTTAATATCTTAGCAGCTGAATTTGTAAAATCGGGACTTAATTCTGTACTAAGGTATTAACACAAAGTCCCAGCTTTATTCAAGTCAAGAGATGCCTCATCTCTGACTTCCCTCTGAACAGCTAGCACAGGCTTATTTTAGTAACTAGCCCTGTATCAGAGTGACTGTAAGAAAAAGATATCATCTAGAAAAATCAGTTTAAGTATCATACCTGAAAGGCTTCAGGAAACAAGATGATTTCAGGGAGCTTCTGTAAATGTAACTTCTACAAGAATAACAGAATTACCTATTTGGTCTAACAAGCAAAATATTTGCTCCTTCTAGGTAGCAATTATTTCACTAGACTACAACCAGATTAAGGTCATCTAGATCCAGTTTTGAGTAAATCCTTCATTTCCTTTCAACAAGGACAACAGGAATATCATTTATCCACATGCTGCTGGTAAAAATGGTGAGGCTTTTTTTTCCTGAAACCCTCCCTGTTGGTCTTCCTGTGTGGCCAAGGGCAAGTCAGGCACAGTGGCTGTGTCACTTCTGTTTCTCTAGAATGAAATGAGCTCTGCTACCAGCTTCACAGGAGACAGGTAGTGATCAAGATTTTGATCTTTTGATGGGCTGAAGCATGGAAGAGCAAAATGCTTTCATTATTAATATTCTCATACATATATGCCGTAGTAATTTATTGCACAAGCCAAGAATCATTCCTCACAGAAATGTGGACAATAAATCCTCTGAAGCTGTTCTATGAGCAACAGAGCCAATGAATGCTGGATTCCTACAGACATGAGTTCTCTGTCTCCTAAACTCTGCTTCCTACACCATAACATAAGCTGTGCCTCATGGTCCCCCAAAATGCCCACTGGGCATAGACAGCACATGTTGCAGTTACTGAGCAGCCATCCACAGTTAGCTAGCTCACCAGGTTATATAAAATGCCTGTATTCTGCCTACTCTTTTCTCATGGGGGTCATTTAGCTGGGGAGTCTGCCCTCCATGTAGCTATCAATTTGCCAGTAAAACAACCTCTTAGGATAACATCTGAGACTTCTATGTGATTTAAAAGCAGCTGAGTATGGCCAATAGGCCCAAAAACTTTGAGACAGGATAACAACAGATGGACCAACCCCCAAAATTATCTCTCTTAAGTGTTTCTTCAATCCCTAATGTGTGGGATGGAAATGCAACTCAAGACTCTCAGATAACCTCTTTTATGGCAGTAAAATGCAATAAAATACTCTAAAGGCATTTTCATGTTTTAAAGATAATTTCCTTATGTTGTCATGACAGGCCTGAATTCTTTTTTATATCTCAGATAAGAATTTAATAATCTCATATCTTAATATAATCATTCTAGATTTTAAAATAATTTGGTTTTGGGATAATTCAACATTCCTATAACATATTTTGTTGCAAATAGATAATATGATGGATTAGATGGAGAACATAATTTTGTCTATAAATTTCATGATGAAAAAAAAATATAAACTACGTATCTAATGCCTTGAAAAGATAAAGTATTGAGCCTAACTTTAGAGCTGTCCTTTGTTACAACTAAATCTATCTTTTCAGTCTGAAGATGGGTACTCCATCAAGCCACAGGCTGATGAAAAAACTGCAGGTCAAAGAAGCAACCTGTTCTCTGCCCTCTTCAGGCACACCAAATATTTAATACTCTTCCTCTTTAGGAGTATTACAATGCAGTGTATCTGTGCTTGCAGTGTTAGCATTGACAGGAAGGTCACAGATAAATTCAGGGTTTTTTCTGAGTATGCTTTTACCTAAACTAACAGGGAGACCCAGCAAGGCCTACAGCTGTATAAGTGCCAAAAGGGAGCAGTGTTGCCGTGAAAGTGCCATAGCGGTAAAGATGTTACCTCAATTAATGTCAGTCAATGTACAAATGTTCTTTATGGAAGTAATGGGTTAGTGTGTCCAGTTGGATGTGACCAATGACTCACCTCAGAAACGAAGGAGCAAGGATACAATTTAAATGGACGTTTGACTTTTATTATGAACTTTTGGGAGTACAAACCTATTTCTCTTACATTAGTGTGTCTGTTAGAAATTGCTGTTAAATCACTTCCTTATGTAGGTTCAACTTAGACGTACTCCACAGCACACTTCCTGGAAGTTTCATGATTGCTTTGCTGGTACATATTGTGTCAAAGAATATCAAAATGGATTCTTAACCTTCTGTAGATCATTACAACTACACGGATGTGACTCAGGCAAGTTTGTAGGAAGAGTCAGTATCTTTCGTTGTTCAGTCTAGCAAAATACATTTCTTTTCCCAATATGCCTTTCCTAATGTCTTTAAAATATACCATATAGTTATTATGTGACTGCTCACTAACAAGAATTGTCTCTGAATGCTCCTTCTTAAGATGTGCTGGCCTGCGCTGCTCTAAACCAACAGCTTTAATTCAATAACTTGAGTAATAAGAGTGTGACCATTTGCTCTGTGCTTCTCAGTGGCACAGATGACTGAATCTGCAGTCTCTGTGGAATCAATCAATCCTGTCATCTGTTGGCTCACACAGACAGCTTAGTCAGTTTCATGAAAGATTTAATTTTTTAAATAAAAAATTCAGGTGAAGATTGCTGCTTTAGCTGTCTGTGATTCAACTACTTGTAAAAAGTAGCAATGTCCTCTAATATTCCATGATCAAATAGTACTGGTGTACTGAAGTGATAATAAAAGTAAGATAGCTTGTTATTTTGAGTGAAAATAAGGTATCAGTGTCTAGAAGATCTGAGGACATAGTTCGTGGCTGCATGGGATGTACAACAAGGAAAGGGAAAGCCTAGAAGACATACCACCACAAGGTGCAGGACCTCAATTTAAACCTCACTAGGAACACAGTTGTTAGTCCTGTTTTTCTGAGGTGAAAGTCATATTGGTCACATCCAACAGGAAACACTGACCTGTTACCTAGACTCTGCAGTTTCACTTTAGACAGAATCACAGGATCTGGTGTTTGTTTGATCCCTCCACAAGCTAATTCAGCATGGTGGGGTGGGCATGAAGGTTTATTCACTGCTACTTGCTGCAGAACACAAAACCACAGGGAAGCAAAGTCACTTGGCAGGCCAGAGCAGCCTGGCTTTCAAGTCTCTTCCAATGCCAGTCCCGTGGACTGACCACAAGGCTTCATGTGTTGTATAAAATATTGAAACATCCTCCAACATTTCAGTGTCAAAATCAATAGTATTCTGATGAATTGGGCCCTTCTTCTCCCTTCTTCCTTTCCACATTTTTAATCTCTTTCTGTCTGCTGGTATACTGAATATGTTTTGAGGTTTCAGACAAATTTGGAACATTTTCATTTTTAATTTTAATTAGTAGACATCAGAGGACCTGACCCCTTTTATAGTAACTGGAAGGGTTGTATAATTGAGGTCTGAGCACTCAAGGTCAAAATATGTTGTTTAATGTGCATCTTACAATTATCTAATACCGAGTTTATAACACCACAGATGTTAAACTACAAAATCTTCATAACCAAAAGACCTGTTTTTTCTCCGTGACCAAATTAAACAATATATTTTTTTTAAATAGAAAATATTTAATAGTATAGTGGCATAACATTGCATGTAGCAGCAGTGCATCTACTCATGTTTAGATCCGTTCACAGTAGCAATAATACTTAGGATAAAGCTGCTTCTGTCTTTAATACAGGATCTGTTATGTCATGGGACATTCAATGTCTGCAACACAAGCACAATTACATAACGATGCTTCACCCACAGTATCTATTAGTCTGCATTAGTGTCCTGATTTGGGTGAGAACTGAGCTGGTTCTGTTCAGTGATTTTACTTTTCAGCTCAGTTCTTCTAACTGTACTGTCTGAAGTTAGCAGCCTGTTTCTGCAGTGTCTGACCCTAAACTGTGACAATAAGTCAATAAGGATGGGAGGCATATGCTTACAGGGATAAATGTTCCTGTTAATACACTGCATCAGAGATATGAACAGACGCCCCCATGAAAATGGGTCCAAGGAGCAGGTAACCTGGTTTTCTTAAGACATTGTTCTCACTCTCCCTAAAAGAATGAACTAATCTCTGTTTGGTTATTCTAATCTATTTTCAAAGCTTGATAAAATTTGTCAGAGCAGGATATTTTACCATTATAATAACCCTCAAGTTGGGGTGTTAACTCTGCAGATGTGGGAGAGAAAAGGGAGTTTCTCCCTTTTCTATATGCAGAGCTGTGCATCAGCACCACTTCAAGGTATTGATTACAATACAACTAGTGCATTTGAGACTTAGGAAGAACAGTGGAAGCTATGTCTCAGAGCAAAATAAGTGTGCTTGTGCATGCTTGAGCCAGTTAACCACTGTAAGCTTGTATACATAATTATTTCTACAAATATTCTTCCTATCTCTTACATTCCAATAAACTGCTTCAGTCAAGTAATAATTTTTCTTCTGAATTTTTTGGAAAGAACAATCTAGAAGTAAGGTGCTTATATCAGGAAAGAGTAAAAGGTGGGAAGAGACATATTGTAATAGAAATATTATGGGTTCCCTAGCAAGGAACAGTTCAAAAGAAGGCAGGATAGAGCACTTAATTGCTGCTGAATGGGCAACCAACCCCCATAAAAGTGAACATTGAGTACTTGTTGAGTACCATTACCCTGAAGTCTGCTTTTTTTCCTTCTTGAATTTTTCTGCTCCTCCTCTAGCTTTGCATTTGTTAATGTCTTGCACCAGTGCAGTGAGGTCTGACAAGTATTGTTAGCCAGTCCTTTTCTGTCTCAGTTCTTGGCCTGGTGTGTTAATACAAACTGAAATCAGGGCCCATTCAAATCACTATACTCTGTAACATCTAAAAGGCAAGCTTTTAAATGTAGCAGTCACCACTAGCAGAGAAACTGAAAGGTGCAGTAGTAAGCTCTTCATTTGCCACAGATAAATCAGATAAGGACCATGAATTAAGACCTCAGTGCTGCTGTCATGTGGTTTTCCACAGGACATCTCACCCAGGTAGGCGATCAGGTGTCACAATTTCAGCTTCAGGCATTTACTTCTCTCCCTGAAACACCTTTTGTTGAGAAAAAGCCATTACACAATATAAACCAGGAATTAAACCTCAACACATTTGCTAGCACTAATGTTTGCTCTATAAGTAAATAATGCTAGTCTTAGATTTCTAATGACTTAAAATAAAAACATATAAATTAATGTTTTATAAAGCTGGAAGAAAAGAATTTCCAGTACAGTGCAAAACTGTAATGCATCCCTCACAGCATGTTTACTTGTCACTTTTAACTAAGCAGCTATAAACATCACTTTCCTTTTTAATTTTGCCACACTTGCACTTACTGCCTTTTCTTTCCACTTTATGCAAATATTAAAGCAAAATGCAGTCTCTAAATATGCTTCTAAGTCTTTCTTATAGCTATGTGGCATGACTGAATCAAAGCACCTTCCCACCTCTTCTGTGTTTTATCATGCAGTCCTGAGATAACTGAGTTTTTTCCTCCCATGAGGCTTAAGCATGAACCATTACTTAGTTAAAAATCCAGCTAGAATATCATCAGCAGTTTTTTTCTCCAGCTCTGGGAGGAAACACGTGAGCAGGAAGAAATGAAGGCTAATAAGAGAGCATCTTCTCATTGCCTATTTAGATGAAACATTGTAAAATCTTATAGTCACTGCTTGAGCACAAGTTCAAGATCCCACAGCTATTGTTCTGAGAAATTCCTGTTTGGGCCAGCACAGCAAGTGGTGCAGATGCTAAGCCAATGGCACAGAAGCCCAGGCCTTTCCACTAAATCTGGTTGTCATTTTAGCAAATACCTGATATCTACCACAGATCAGGTAAATGTAGCATATTTAGTAACCTACTATATCACCAAAGAAAACTAATGAAAGCAACCCATTTGAAAGGTCTTTTAAAATAACAAACAAGTCCTGTTCAAAAAATCTCAGTACAAATGTAATCATCTTATTTATACGTCTCCTTTTGGAGGGGATGAAGGACTCACATTTCAGTACTGGAAACTTCCACTGATGATGCAAGCTGAAAGAAAGATACTCAGTGTCCTGAAGGACTGAGGTAGAAAAGCCTCTGTAGAACCACAGCAGGCAAGGTGATACTGTGATTCTGCACTATTCAGATAGTGAGGCAGGGAACAATCCAGGTGCAGCTGGTGGCTACAAGCTGTTCTTTTAGAAATGTTCTCCAATCTTCAAATGAAAATTAGATAAGAATAGCAGGTTTCTCTTTAGCTACTGCAGATGGTATCTGGAAGAATTTTACATTTGGGAAGTATTTAGCAGAGACTTACCATCTTAAAGAACCGTGAACTTTGCCAGAAGTCAAGACTCTTCTACAGGCTGACATGTGCAGTTATGTTTGTGGCAACAATTTGTTTGGAGTACCAAGAACAAACAACAGCCAGCAAGCAGCCCACAGATGAAACTATAGAATCATAGAATCATAGAATGTTAAGGGCTGGAAGGGACCTCGAAAGATCATCTAGTCCAACCCCCCTGCCAGAGCAGGATCACCTACACTAGGTCGCACAGGAACACATCCAGGTGGGTCTTGAACATCTCCAGAGAGGGAGACTCCACAACCCCCCTGGGCAGCCTGTTCTGTGTTCCGTCACCCTCACTGTGAAAAAATTTCTCCTTATGTTTCTGTGAAACTTACTATGCTTCAGCTTCCACCCATTACCCCTTGTCCTATTATCAGGCATCACCGAGAAGAGCCTGGCTCCATCCTCCCGGCACTTACCCTTTGTATATTTATAAACATTGATCAAATCACCCCTCAGTCTTCTTTTCTCCAGGCTAAAAAGCCCCATCTCCCTCAGTTCTTCCTCATAAGAGAGATGTTCCACTCCCTTAATCATCTTTGTGGCACTGCGCTGGACTCTCTCAAGCAGTTCTATGTCCCTCTTGAACTGGGGGGCCCAGAACTGGACACAATACTCCAGATGCAGCCTTACCAGGGCAGAGTAGAGGGGCAGGAGATCCTCTCTCGACCTACTGGCCACCCCCCTTCTGTTACACTCCAGAATGGCATTGGCCCTCTTGGCCACAAGAGCACATTGCTGACTCATGGTCAGCCTCCCATCAGCTAGGATCCCCAGGTCCTTTTCCCTTTCACTGCCTTCCAACAGGTCGGTCCCCAGCCTATACTGATACCTGGGGTTGTTTTTTCCCAGGTGCAAGACTCTACACTTGCCCTTGTTGAATTTAATCAAATTTCTTCCTGCCCAACGCTCCAGCCTGTCCAGATCTCGCTGGATGGCAGCACAGCCTGCTGGTGTGTCAGATACTCCACCCAGCTTGGTATCATCAGCAAACTTGCTGACAGTGCAATCTGTGTCGTCATCCAGGTCATTGATGAATATGTTCAACAGGAAACCATCATTGCATCCTTCATACTAACCTCTAGTTTCTCCATGTGCTCTTAAGCTTCTTGTTTTCAACTTAAGCCAGGACCTTGGACATAAAATAGCAATATAAATGTTAAATCATCCAGTATTTAGTACCATGGGGATTTGCTTGGCTGTGGAAAGAGAAGTACAATTCAAATCAGACCCAGTTTAACTTTTGCTGACATTAATGCCACATTGTGATACAGGAAAAATCCTGGTCTGTGTCTTACCTGAAAAGGTAATATCTAAAAAAGACTGAATTATCAACTGTTAGCATAAATCCCTATAACATACGTTTCTGAAGTGGCCCATGGTGCTGGGGACCTCAGACTCAAAATCCCATTAGGTCTCTGGTTAGGGTTAGGATTCAGAGAGCCACAAAGCCTACAGCTCCAGGGACTGGAGGCTGCAAAAGACATGCCAAGGGGAGCACGGCACTGCACCAGCATTGGTCCCTCCATACCTTTTTCATCTGGCCTGCCCATGCCCACATACAAGAAAAGCATGCTCAGAAATGTCTTCCTAAACTTAAAATGACAATGCATGAGTAGGACTTTCTTCTGTTTCCAGAAACACAGTTACTCCAATCCCAGTTCACTTAAGTCTCCCGAAACAAAATTTTTCTACATGTCTCCAACGTGTCCAGTTCTAGATGGGCCAAGCAGAGCTCAAAACACTAGCAGACATATTTCCCTGTTTGGCCAGCACTTCCATCTCAGTTCTCCATCGCTATACAACAGCAACAAATTCTTGTACACAGGCTAATATTCACACACCAAATAGCAAGACTTAAAAAAACCCTCATTCAGTGCAGTGTATTTCCCCTTGAAACTGGGACTCAAGGAGTGAACAGAAAAATATAATTCACTTGAATTTTACAGGGAGATTTAATTCAAACAAGGTCCTTAAAGTCAACACTTGGACTAGCAAATAAATTTATATGGTGTAAAGCAATAAGATGATGAATTTTGGTTAAGCAGAATAAGAATGTAATTAATTAGATTCAATAAGTACAAATACTGGCTTTAAATATTTTTATTTAAAAATTCCAAAAGGCAATGAGATTATCTCTGGAAAAACAAAACCTATTCTTTATATCAAAATTACACCAATACCAAATTTCACGTGTCTGCTCCAAACTACCAATTTTCTTATATATATAATATGGACAAATCTGTATTTTTAATCTTGCTTTTTCCTTGAAATGTCTGTCATATTCCCAAAATATGATTTTACAGAAGAGCCTATGGCAACACGATATGAACAACCTGGAGTTTATGGAAAATATTTGCAGCCCAACAGCCAACAGAAATTCTCACTATTTCAGTTGGGTTGTAATAAAAGCACAACTAAACTTATCCAAAGAACTGAGATAGAAAAAAAGTTCTGAAGTAGCCTTGTTGAATAGCTGACTGTCCTAAACACAGAGGACTGACATGAGTTAAATGACAAATTATCAAAATATAACCTGACAGAATTAAGAGTTAACATGTAGTTAGAGTTGTTCTGGCATCTACTCTGTACAGAAATATCACCATAAAATGCCAAGACCATATCAGCTAATTATAGAGCTACAATTATAAAAATAACTTCAATTTCCCTACATATCTCAGTGCTTTGTAGCTGCTACAGACCTGCAAAACTATTGTATTTGCTGTCAATACATTTACTATAATTCCTCTAATCTGAACAGCTAAATATGAATAGATTGTATGTATACAGTGTTTTGTGTGCAGCTGTGTTCTTCAGTTGTGACTGGTAAAATATGTCTCCCAGAAATTAATTACAGTCTAAGAAACATGCAGTTTCTATTGCAAGTAATTTTTATTGTATCACAAATTAATCCTAGTCAAATGCCAATTCCAGAAAAATGCTCAGAAGAAAGGACAGCTGTGACTGGCTGTGGTTTGGTTTGTAACATTTATTTACTATTCTTGTACTGAACAGCAGATTATATTGTTTGTGATGCTTAACAAATCCCCTTTTCGTTAAGTGTGTGTTTTTATGTAAGAAGAGCCTTCCCACGTGTCTGTGTGCATGCATGGTTATAGTAGAAATGTTTTCCCATGACAGCACATGGTTTTTATCTAATTCTTTCCCTGTCTTTCTCATTTAGCTGTTCTCTCTGTCCCCACCTTTGATTTTCTCCAACAGAATTTCTATTTTTCCTTTGCAATTAACTTATTCTTTGGGGATTTGTTGAGTTTACTAATGTGTGGCCTCAGAAATACTTGTAAGGACTGCCTTCAAGTTAAGAAATGGCAAGAAATAAAAGGAATCTTAATAAATAAGATGCACACAAACGTGCATATTTCCCCTGGGTAACAACTGCGTGGATTCCAGTGACATGTATTTTGAGGAATATGTTTTCTCTACTAATTCCTAGGCTTAGCCTGGATTGAGTCATGACCCTAAACAATACTTTTTGGAGTACCTTGCCCAACATATGTTTTGACTGAAATGCACATCTCTTCAAAATAGAGATTCACAACATTAAAAAAAAAAATCACTACATAAAAAAAATATATTCTATCCTGTGAAAAGAGTAAAATGACACTTTGTGTTATGACTGATCACAAACATCCTCCACTGCTTGCATAGTGAGGAACTATGTGAATAAACATAGTTTAGATGTATATAAATACAATAATAAAGTATGTAATGTATGTAATAAAGTACGTACGCTTTGATAGCACCGGATCCACATGTTGGTGGATCACCTGGTAGTGAGGGGATTCTCCAGAACAGTACACAGTTTTAGTTGCATTTGCTGGCCCATGCAGAGATGTTTGTGCTGTTTGTCTCAGCCACAGAAGCACAGATTGTAGCCTATCTGGCATACATCTGCTGGGACAAGCTTCTTCCATCAAAAATAAATACTGGAACACACCTGAATCAGCAGAGTGAACTTACACTGATTCAGCATTTCATGCTGGCACAGTATCTCCAACCTGGTAGCAGGCACCCAAGGCCTGGATGCGAGCTTTCCATCCCACTGAACATTAGCTCTTTTAACTCCTAAGAGTGCAAACAGGCTCCAGAGAAGATGATTCATGAATGGGCAACGGGGGTCCTGTTTTGCCTTGCTCAGAGGGTTTTCTTGAAGTTTTTGAGTATTGGAAACTGAAGTCTCAAGTCCTCTGGAGCTGAGATCACTAGATAGATCATGATCTTTCCCATGAGGCTGCGATATAATCCCAGCCTGCCCTTTGACTACTGTTGTTAGCCTGGTCTTCAAAGACTCTGCACAATCCCTTTTCCCACATGCTGTGCCAAGAGAGATGATGGGGTAGGGGGTCTCGAATGATGCCCCATTATTCAAAGTACACTGGCTCAATAGTCAAAGTTTTCCCTTCCGTAGCTGCCTAAGGAAGCTGGGGGGGTATGAACAGCAGCATGCCCTGTAGTGTTAGAGAGTCCTGAGCAAGTTTTATAGGCAGAGATCCCTTAATCCTGGTGCCTCTGCTGACTCAAGGTTGCTGGTGTTTGGCTCTGGCTGTTTTCCTCACATCTCAAATTAACTGAAGTAGTTCTCCAGTCAACTAGGACTCTGGGGTATTACCCAGACTGGGTTGCAGTCTGACCCAGAACTTTTAAAAGAAAATGTAAATTTTCCTGCTAACCATGAGAACCTCTGAGCAGATGAAAAGATCGGAGAGAGCCATAAAAGAAATACCAAAATCAGAGAAAGCCACAAAGATGATTTAAGGGAGTGGAGCATCTCCCTTAAGATGAAAGGCTGAAGGAGATGGGTTTCTTTAGCCTGGAGAAGAGGATGCTGAGGGGTGACCTCATTAATGTCAAATATGTTAAAGGTGAGTGTCAGGAAGACAGAGCCAGGCCCTTTACAGTGATGGGCAATGGATGTAAACTGGAACATAGCAGGTTCCACAAAAATATTAGGAAAAGCTTTTTCACCGTGAGGATGGTGGAGCACTGGAACAGGCTGCCCAGAGGGGTTGTGGAGTCTCCTTCTCTGGAGACTTTCAAAACCCGCCTGGATGTGTTCCTGTATGACTTACTCTACATGATCCTGCTCTGGCAGGGGGGTTGGACTAGACAATCTTTCGAGGTCCCTTCCAACCCTAATGTTCTCTGATTCTGTGAAAATGTGTTGGGAACCAGTCTTATTGCCTTAACTTTTGTAGCTCTTTCTGACCACACATTTCCAGTGCAAAGCACCATGCTCCCTTTGGATTTTTTACTGGCAGAAGAATGATACTGCCAAAGTGTTTGCTCTAGGAAAATAACAGCACAAATGTGCAAAAGCTTTAAATGGATGTATTTATGTAAAAATAGTCTTAAGTAGATGCATGTGGTTGAAAACTTGAGAAAAAAACACATCAGAGCACAGATTTGTTTTTTTTAAACAAATAAACAGAGGAACTCAGAGGGTCTCTTGTGTCAAACTGAGCACTGGAGTAGCCTGGGCACTGCCACGGGCCAGCTGGAATGAGAGGGACTCTGCTGAGTTCTAGCTGGGAAGGAGATGAGATGGGGCCCTTGTCTTGGGGAAGATAAGGTGACGTTTTGGAGGGAAAAGCAGAAGTAATATAGGTGAAACAAAATTACCTTTTTTGAAAGAGATGAATCTGGGGTTTACCTCAAGAAAAACTGAGGTAATTTCTAGGGAGAAGGATGAACATTTTGGAAGGGAAAGCTGAGATAAGTTAGAGGGGACAGAAGTGAGATGTTAGACAGAAAAGATACCATGCAGCATTTCGGAGCTGGCACTTCTGTAGCCTGTGTCCTCCTCCTGGGCAGCAGCTGTTGGAGAAGAAAGAAGAGGCATCAATCGCATAGAATGGTGAGGCAAGAGAGAGTGAGAAGTGGCATCGGGTTCCAGCAGGCGTGAGTCAGGCACTCTGGGCAAAGGGCCCTCCCTGTCATGACCGGTGCCTGGCAGGTGCCTTTGGGGTGCCCTGGACAGCTTTGCTTTTGCTGGGTGACCTCCCTATAGCCAGGGCTCGGTCTTTGCTTTTGTTGTCATTAGCATTTTGCTGTCTTGCTCCTTTGGCTGCCTGGGGACAGTGGCAACCCTGTAAGGAGTGTGAGAGCTGCCATCTCCCCACCCAAGAGGGAAACAGAGCTCTCTGGATCCCGAGGCCACCCTGTAAACAGGACTGGGCCCTCTCACTAGTTACAGCTTTCCACCTGCTGGCAGGCAAGACAACATGACCCCCAAGAGTTACCCAGGGCGTGTCATGGCATTTGCCCCTTGGCCACCCATGAAGGCCCTTGGCATGTTGAGGCCCCTGTGGCCTCCATGTAGGTCCAGGACAGGTCTGAAGCTCTCCTCTCCCTCCTGGGGGTAGGGCTAGTTCCCCAAACATTGGCAGTGCAGAGCTGGTTCCCTCTTCTGGGACACTCAGTGTGGGTGTGTCCCAGCAAGCATGAGCATCTTTGCCCTTTATGTCCCCTTTCAAAGTGCTGCAGCTTGGCCTGAGCTTCCCAGGCAGGAAAGAGGGGATCTGTGAGGTAAAGGGGGGGGATCCCCTCTGAGCCTGCAGGCAGACTGGGGGGGTGCAGGCTTGCCCCTTTTTTGGGGGATGGAGCAAAGACACTTAGAGTGTGGCAAGATGAGCCACCTGTAGCCAGGGACTAGGCCTCTGCCTGTCCACTGCAGGTGCCTGTCCTGCTGGCGAGCTGCCAGTGTGCCAGCCCTGTACTCACAGCATGTGTCAACAGCTGTGGAGCCTTCCTGGGTCTCCCCATGTCCCCCAGAGCAGCCCAAGCTCCCTCTAAGCAGGGCTGGAAAGGCTGCTTTAGCCAGCCATGAGGAATGAGCCCTCCCTGGTCCTTGAGCTGCAGGTTGAGGAAGTGCTGTGCCACGGGGCACAGGCCCTTTGGCCCTTGGTGCCACTTTTGGCTGGGGTGACCTCTAGGGTTAGAGTTCAGAAAGCTACAAAGCCTACAGCTCCAGGAACACTGGGGCTGCAAAAGGCATGCTAAGGGGGAGCATGGCACCGAACAAACATTGCTCCCTCCACACCTTTCTCCTCTGGGTACCTATGGTGCTGGGGACTTCAGCCTCAAAATCCCATTAAAATTAAGTTTAAGGATATCAGGACTCAGCCCACTTTCCCAACTAAGATTAATCACCAGAAAATATTTTGTCCAAACCCCTGCTTGAATTGCAAATGATTTTTATGACTTTACCACTGGTTCAATTTTGCCTCTGGCTTCTCAGAAATGCAGATGTCTTCCCAGCACAAAGGAGATACCTTCTTCAATGTTTGATTCAATTACTAGTAGTCAGTGCACAAGGCAAGAAAGAGAGCATGCAAATCTCAGTGCAGAGCCTTTCCATACAGAGAACATACATTTTGCATAAGCATGTAAATCAACTCCTACTCCTTATGCAAACACATACAAAAGACTCCTGGGTGCACCTGATTGCTTGCTCATTACTTTAGTCTTAAGTGACAATTACCATCACATTACCAGGTCTGGAGTAACTGAAACCCATCTTTGTCTCTGAGGCATATACTGACATCAGTGATCTGAGAACACAGGCTCCCATTCCAAAGAAATGTAGGATGTTTTGGTTTCCCCTTCCCCTGTTTAAAAAACAAACCACAGTCCTACTAGGAAGCAAGCCTATGTACTACCTTGCATACCAGTTCTGGAAGATACAGGTGTTAAAACATTTTGGATTAACAACATTTAGTCCCTTCACATTGCTTTAAATTTGTGTAATAATTAAAAAAATTAAAATAAAAATCTTGTCATACTAAATTTCCTAGATGAGTGCCACACTTGTACATGACCTTGTCATTGTAACACATAGTTTGGGTATCAACTAAGGGTTATGGCCATAACCTGGAGATTTCCATGCAGTGCTGTGAAGCAAGGAACTTTTTGTTCCTGCAGTCTTGTTCATTTAGTGATGGCTCTGGCCTATCTCACTATGCAGCTTATTCCTGACTCATCTTCTGAGCTTACAAAATGCAAGATAAAAATAGATTATTGTTTTATCTAAACTCCCATAATCCTTGTGCTCATTAAAGTCATGTAACTGTTCTTAGTCAGGCTTGTACTAATTAGTTCAATTGGTACTTCTGACCTTGCAATATCTACCCTTAACGCACTCAGGTTTGCTGTGCTGCCTGCATGACCATACACATCATATATAATACCTCCTTACACAACAAAGTGCTAGAGAGATACACACAAACCAGAAAATAAAGGTCAGGAGCTTTCTGCATAGGAGTATGTAGCTTTTCTGTATCCTCACTCTTTGGCTTAACTGAGTATTTTTGATTTATTTTTGTACAATAAAGGGCCACAAATAAAAATTAGAGACCAACTTTACATAGATCCTTTAGGGAAACAGAGCTGTTCCCCAAAGAGCTCTCAGACCAGTGGCTGTAGTACAGGGTAGCAGCATATTGGTTTCCACAAACAACTGCTTGGGTTGCAAAGATTTCAGGGAGATACCAGCAGAAGCTTATTAAGCTTAACCTCATTTGAGTGTTTTCTTGGTTTGTTTTTTAAAGACAGATTAGGATGAAGGAATTAAATTTCCTGTTTTCTCATTTTACCTTATGGAACAGCTTTATATTTTTAGTCTTCTTCACTATGCCATAAAATGAAATGTATTTTTCTGCAGAAAATTAAAATCTATTGGCATTTTTTTTTTTTTTCTGTAGGTGCTAATATATTTACTGTTTGATTTATGTATGTTTCACTGCAGTCAGGAAATCACTAATGGTACATCCATTAATAAATCTAATCCTCTCACCATCAAGCTGTATTTAAATAAATTATACCGACAGGATAATCAATTCTCTGTTACAATAAAAAGTAGAAGGAACTTAACTATGCAGGTGATGGATCAATGAGAATGAGAAGAGAAACTTAAATAGTTCAGAGAAATCCTCAGCCACAGTAGACTGATAGGGATCTATAAAACCAGGAAAGGCATTTCTTTCAGGGAACTGAAATTCTTTTAGGGAATCTTTCAGGGATTTGTTTGTTTAAATCTCTCATAATGCAAGAGGGAAGGAACAACCAATGCTAAGCCAGAACGTTTATAATGAATGTTTTCTGAAAAAATGTGGACTTTTGAAAATTATTGTAAGTGGCCTGCAGGACTCATTAACCTCTCCAAGCTTGAAAACATATCAGAAAAAAACAAAACTGATACCAAGGAGGAAGGAAAACAGAATAGGCAAATAAATTTCAGTGGGCCAGGACTTGAGCCAACTTCTACTATAAGGGTTATGAAGAAAATTTCTATATATAGAGAGGTTATTTGATGGTTGTTCACTCCAGGGATCCTTACATTTTTCCTGAGGCACTTGTCCTGGCTATTTTGGGTGTGAGGATAATGGCTTGGACATATCTGGGGCCTGATTCTCTATGCAGCCCTTATCGTCTGTGATTATGCAATAAAGGAAGACATTTTAATAGTTACTCCAAATAAGAAAATTGAGTAGTCTGAAAAATAAGCATTGGGTTTTTTTTGTTGCTATTTCTTTCAGAATCAGGATCTTTCTCAGCTTGAAGCAGAAAGCAAACGTATTGAGAAGTTAGAAGCCTAAAAGAAGAACTAGCCATCCATATATCTTAGAGTTTTGGGCCAAAACCCATCATGACAATTATCTAGTCTATTTACCTGCATAATGTAGGTCACAACCTCCCATTGTAATTAGGCTAAACAGCACCTACTTCTGTTTCAGCTCTGTAATAAAATATTTAAGACAACAGTTCCGATTTCAGGACTCAAGGGATGGGGAGCTGAACACACCCCCACGCTGGGGCTTTCCACCCCTTCCTCATTTTGAACCCATCTATATTCTGCACTGAACTGCTACATCTTAAATATTTTCTTCCAGACTGGAGTCCATGATTGACAGTGGCTAACGAGTACTTCTACATAATACACTTCTAATTTACTTACTCTTGGATAAACTAAGACAACTAAACTTTATTCTTTCACTTAAATTTTTCCAGATTACCTTTATAGCTTTAATTAGCTCTGTCTGGGGTCATTTAGAGGTTGGGTTGGTATAGCTTCATTTTGTGTGTTCTCTGGGCGTGGAAGGTTTATTCAATGACTAATGCTAAAAAATCAATCTTGATCTAGATCCTTGTCTCAGCACAGCTCAGAGACTCGTACGAGGCACACACAGTAGTAGGTGTCACAGGCAACCTTTGGAAACTCTTCCATACCCATTCTTCAGTCTGCTTAGCTAATACTTAGTTGTCTGAAAACATACTATTGTTCCAAACATAACAGCTCGAGTGTAAACATGAAACATATCACACCTTAGTAGTATTACTGGAGGGCAACAGCTGGAGTAACAAAGTGACAATGGACTAAATATTCAGAATAAACAGTAAATGGAAAAAAAATTGTCAGAAATTAACCCAGCACGGGTTAATCGACATTGTTTCAGCAAATGGTTTGTGGACCATTAACAGAACTTAGTTTTAAGACTCGACTGATCTATTAAAATATTATTTGTATTTATTTTTGTCATTAGTTTTGGCTACTTCCCAGAAAAATAACCCCACCCTAATTATAGCATATGAGGTTCAGCTCTGAAGGCTTTTATAATTGTGCTTGTCAGGCATAGGCCCTGTAAGTCATCAGCTGTGGTGTAACAGAGCAGAGCATTGTGCATTGTGCATAAAGTGTTCCACTACTTTTATCAGCAACAAAAAAAACCCAAACTGTCATCAATTCTGTTCTAAGTTTGCCATTTTCAATGCAGGAAAGTTACCATCTCATCCAGTGTAGCTTTCTGTCTTTTTCAGAAGGAGATGTTACATCTTGTGCACTTCAAGACACAGATGCAAAAGGACACTCCTGTCTACGAGAGCTGTTTCTCCCCTCCACGTACTTGCTGATGAAAAGGACCCAATGTGTCATCCTAAGAGAAACACAGAGGTAAGGGAGCACAACAACAAAAACACCTTCAGTGTTTTCAAAGGTGTGGAGGGAGAAGAAAACACAGCAGCTTCACCTCGAGGGAAAGCACTGGCAGGCTGCAGGTTTCACCGCGCTGCTGCACCTATCACCTCCTCCTCAGAAAAGGAGATGTGTGCAAGAGAAAGCAAACAGCCTTGCTGACTGGACTTGCTGGTGGTAGGTGAGGGTGTGACAGAAGGTAATCAGGAGTGTTGATTACATCATTACATCTGAATCTGAACTTTCAGCTTCTAACCTCATCTGACAGGAGTTTGCTGCTTCTGCAGGGAGAGACAGTGGACAAGGGGAATGATTCTTCCCTAAAAAGCAACCAAGATCGTGAGGCAATGGAAAAAAAGGTCCCAAATGGAGCAAGCAGATGAGTTGAAAGCCATAGCTCAGAGCTGGGAGTGTGCAGCTTCAAAGACAAGACAACTGGAAGATGAAGAAAACCTAAGGAACAGGGCAGCATTTGTTTCAACTCAAAGTCAGATGGTTAGCCATACTTAGCTGAGAAACAAAGACAATGCAGAGGGAGAGACTGCTTCAGAACCCTTTCTATCTTGCTTAGCCCTTTTGAGTCAATATACAATATAGTCTCACTAACGCTGTAGACAGAAATCCTACTGCCCTCTGCTCCTACTTGGCAAATCTGCTCAAAGGGTCAGATGTGCCCTTTTATTTATTTATATGTGTCTCTCTACAATGGAAACTCAAACACAGCCATTAGTTGCCAGAAACTCTCAAGTCATTTCAGCATTACTGTCTGGGATAATTTCTCTTCCTGATAGACATCTATAGTTTGTAGCTACTTGACCTTCCTTTTGCTTACTGTCAAACATACCCTTTATGAACAGATTTGGTCTATTTAGCGATTTGCCCTCATAAATAATAGAACAAAAAGTTGGTATTTTATTTTGTATCACTTATGAAAATATTGTACATTGTTGAAAACATCTGCAGAATTATACTAATTGACTGTAATGGAAATTTTTTTTTCTCTTCAAAAGCAATTTAGTATAAACAGACCTTTTCGAGTTTCTCCTTCAGATTCTCAGGTGAGATTACAAAACCTCAACTATATTCTGTCATACAGTCATCAGCCACATTTGCCATCTCATCAAGTTTAGTCTTGTAGTTTTGTCTAGCAAAGCCATTGCTGCTTTTTCCCCTGAAGCCGTGCCGATGGGCTTTACTTGAGGTTAGCTTATTATTTACGCATTGTATAGACCTAGAGTTTGATCTTATCACCTTCACATCATCTCCTTTTTGGAAATTTTCCCAATATTTCAAGGTAAACATAAAAATATATACATCACAGTCCAGTCAGCTCCTTGTCATTAAAGCTCACAGATAACGATCGATTCTTGTCAGTGTTTAATACATGTGAAATAATATCATTTACACCAAAATATGCATTTTTAGAGTTAATATGAACAGCCTTTATTCAGCTGCACTACATGCTAGCACTAGCTGCTCCCATTTCCTGATGTATACTTCTCTTCAATCTTAATCAAACCAACTGGCTAACCTGGTACAAAACCAGATCAGCTTTAGAAAGGACAACCAATCAGAGAGACCTCAGAGAAGCTAACAACATAAGGGATATTTTCAAAAGTAAAGGTAACTACAACCAGTAACATGTCTGACCGTCTCAGGTGCCCATTTTTGTCCAAGCTTCAGCCTCCTGGTCCACGGTGAGCCCCATTCCTACAGCTCTGCCCATTACTCTGCAACTTCTTTTAAAAGAAGCCGACAATTTACAACCAGCTAGAAACGTACGTCCTCTCTGCATGTCCCGTGGGCCAAGCACACTATTTTATAGCATATGTGAAGCTCAGAGTAGCTCTTGGAGGGACAGGGCAGGGAGGAGGAGGGAGAGAAACACCTGGAACTGGAACCTAAGTGCAGCAGTTCCCTGCGCCCCAAGCTAACCTGCAGCAAGCCTGTCAGTCCATTTCACAGGGTGATTATTTTTTCTTTAAATCGAGACATTTCTTTGTACACCAGAGTGAACACACATGACGTTCACATACCTTTGATTATTTTCCTCCTCAGGTGAAATTAGTGATACTTAAAAAAATGCAGAAACCCCACAACCATTTACCAGATAGTAAAAAAAATACAAGATAAGAGTCCTGAGAGATAAAAATTTATTTATAACTGATCAGCACGTCATGATATGGTCACAACTCATACAGCTGACATTCTCATAGCCAAAAGAGGGATTTTTTTTTTCTTCTTTTTGAAAATACATTTTTCTTTCCAGCAAGAAGGATTTTTTAAAACAAACATTTCGTACTAGGCAGGAATTAAAAACAATGGCTTTTTCAGTATGACAACATGGCTGGTAAGCACTGGATTCCCCACCAGTGTCTCAGTATTCAGATTGCAAGTTTCCCCTCCCACATTCTCCCCCCTCCTCCCCAGGTCCCCCCACCCCTCACAGAAAAACACTACACAGAAAAAACAAGACAAAACCCAGAAGGGAAACAAAGAGGTAGACGTAACTACAACCACGGAGCTGCTTTGGAAATAGTGCAAGATGTCTTACTACGCTCCAAGGAGTTCCTTTTTTCCTTTGTTCCACGTTGCAGTGTTACGTACGCACCAGCAGTTAACGCGGCAGGTGACACAGAGCTAAGAGCTATTGTTAGCAAGATGCCAGGGCCACAGCACTGTTCCACTTGGTATTGCTTTGCCTAACTGAAGGGGTTTAAAAAGAGACCATATATAAAAAAATTAAAGATAGTATACAAAATGACTGCAGCCTTGCTCATAAAAAGGTTGGTTTCACATCTTTCCAGGACAGTGGCAATATGAGATTGATGGGGCCCAGGTTCTGCTCTGGGTGTGCCCTCAACTCAAACTTTTGAGGACTCATTGCCACACAGTGACCTGTGAAGAAGCACTGCAGCCCGAGCACCGGAATAGTTTCTGGTGGATGCTGAAGTGAGTGAGGTCTGCAGAAGCTGCTTTCCCCCCTCCTCCCCTTAACACTTCTGTCACAGAAACATTTGTCTCTGTCTCCTTCCTGATGAGGGCTCTAATAAGAAATTTACCACATATTAACACTGCTGCTGTACAGTGAACAAGTGTTATTTTGCTATTTGTTGTGTTTATGGCAAGCACAAGAGAGACTGTGTATCTATTAAATACAAGCACAATAAATACAACCAAATAAAATAATCTTGTCTATTAAGGATCAGAATCACATGAAATAATCTTGAAAAGAAAATCAATTTTATTTTTGACACACACACAAAAGTGAAAAGACACCTAATAATCTCTGTAGAGAAATGCTGATTCTCGTTTCTGTCTACACTCCTGAAAGACATCTGACTGCTGAAAAGATCTGATAAATCCAATGAAATAAATTCAATAAAATAATTTCAGTCATGACCAGCCCCTTGCAAACATCGAGTCTCTACAGGCTTCTGTATCCATTTTATTATACAAAACAAAAATGCAGGTAACAGGAGGGAAGGAGAAAACTGGAGATGAAAATAAAACTGGTATCAAGAAAACTAATTTTTATCATACAAAATGAACACCATTGTGGAGTAATTTTAAGGAACTAACTCACTTTAATAGGAGAGTTGTTCAGTGAATATTTACTTTGTTATCCAGTGATAAAATAGAAGGTTTAACTTTAAACTGCATAGAATTCTTTCAAGGACTTCTTTTGTATCACAGCCAGCTAGTCTACAGTTTTTACAGAGAAAAATAAAGCTGCTCAGAAGTGTTCGTACTGTATGCAGACACTTAAATCCAGAGTATGGTTTCAATTTTGCTTTTCCAATTGTTGTGTGTGGTTTCTGTGTTTTTGTTGTTGTCGTTTTTGGTTTTTTTTTCCTTTCCTCTCTCTAAAGTGTATGAGCTACCAAATATGCAAATTTTCAAAATACCCTTTATTTCATATGGCTCCATTATTTCCAAAGAGTAGTACCCCAGATGTATTATTATTTGTGTGATTGTATCAGACTACCAAAAAAACTCCAGCTGACTATGAAGAGAACGCACCCAACCCCAGTCACAGGATCTAGAAATCCCAGTTTTAAGTACCTTTGGTCCCAAATATTTTACGTCAAGGCAAAGTGGAGCAGCTGAATCCTGTCACACACAGTGATCGGTATCTGTATTATCTTGTACAAACAGGCGAAAAAAGTTAACAGCACTTTATGGCAGTGTCGGACACAAAAAAAGTTACATCATTTGCAAAAAAAAGTGAATAGTGAACAGTACCACAGTGATAATTGCATTTTTTACTGCAATTAGATGCTTCTTATTTTTGATTCTGAAGGTGAAGGAGGGAGGAAGAATCTTTTAATTTCCCAGTGAGCAAAGTAAATTGAAATCTTGCTTTTCAAAATCTGGCGAGAGCAACTTAAAAAAAAATCCCTCCTGCAGGAGACATCTCTGTTGCAAGACTTGCTAGAACCATACGTAGAATACTAGAGAACCCATAAGGAAGGTGCGCTCACCAAAGGGCACTGAAGAAAAGACCGCTGGTTGCGAATGGGCGGATGCTCACATAATGGCATTTGAGGAGCAGTAATGCTAAACCATCAGAATTTACATCCTTTCAGTTGTAACAGCTTGCTTATGAACAATTAAACATAGAAACAAACATACAGGTGTTTTTTGTGCAACCCTGGCAGAGAACCATCTTTATTTACAAGACAATTGCTATGTTCCCACTTGTGTGTGCAACAGCTTTCAGTTTGCATTGTTTCCTGTGAATTTTTCATTCTTTATCGCTTTATACATTCTTCCGTTTTACTTCCCCAATATAAATTCAGAGTTATATTAATATAACCATTTTGTGATCAACTGTACGGTTCATTAACATAAATTTCTATCATAATGCATTTTGAACTCCTCAGAAGAGGAGGAAGCCCACAGATGGCACAGCAAAATGCCCACTACATCTGTAACACTAGCCAGCTGCCAGAAGGCAGAACCAAACTCCAACCGACAGGAATTTATGTTTTACACACTAGCCTGCTAAGCTCCAAACAGTCTTGACCAGCATGGTGTTTTTAGCACAGAATTTCCTATGTATCTTGTCCATTTCATGGTTTTCCCTCAAGAGAAAAAACTTGGTTTATTGTCATAGTTAGAGGGGCCTGGACCAGTTTATCGTTATGTGGTTAGAAGCAAAACTGTGTATTCTATACTCTCTA
>JANHFX010002035.1:0-26229 GCA_027560015.1 Chloroceryle amazona
AAGCCCGGCAGACCTCGGCAAAGCCCGGCAGAGCACGGCAGACCTCGGCAGAGCCCGGCAGGGTGGGGCAAGCACCGGCAGAGCGCGGCCGGCTCCGGCAGGGCAGGGCAGGGCCAGCGCTCGCATCGCGAACAAGGCGGCCGCCGATTGGCGGGCGGGGCGCGCCCCTCCCGCCGGAGAATGGCGGTCAGCGGGCCAGGGAGGGGGGCAGCGCGGGAGCGGCGGCCCCGCCGTGAGGCCGGGCGGGCTCAGCGCCGGGCGTCCTGCCCTTGGAGCCGCTGTGCGGAGCGGGTGAGGCTCCGGGGTTCCCCCCGCCGAAGGCACCGCTGGCTTCGGTCAGCGGCCGAGCCGAGAACGCGTTCGCACGGCTCAGCTGGGCCTGGCCGGCTATCGGGGCACCCTGAAGTTTCTGCTCGGAGGAGCCACCCGGTGCTCGGCCCTGCGGGCATCCTCCGGAACTTCGGGCACCACGGAGCTGCTTGTTCCGCCCGCGCATCCCCCGAGGGAGGCGAGGAACGCCCTGCAGCCGAACAGGGACTGAGACCGCGCTTCCCAGCTGCCTGATGGAAGATACTCTGCAAGGGGTGCAGTCTCCTTCCGTTCTCAAATCCCAGTCTGCCCAGCAGCTCATGCCAGTGAAGCCGGCGAGCCTCGGCAGTTCCTGAACCGACGTGTTCCGGCTGCTCTAAAAAGAAGGGTTCCAAATAAAAAGGGTATGTGACCAACACGTCAAAAAAGGTTCTTGAAGATGAAATGTGAACGTTCAGCAGTGGCCCGCAAGGTACTACACTCAATGGAGCGTATTTAAGCAGGAAGAGGATATGTTTCTTAGTAATCAGTTCTAGATTTCCTATTATTCCTTCAAACATTACTTGATAAATTACAGGTATTTTTTATCTAAATATGTCATTGTTATTTGAAAAAATCCTGGAACATGAACAGGTTATGTAACGGGAAACAGTTCCATTAGTAGTGGCAATCATGAAAGCAATGTGCCAACAAAGCTACAGTCACAGTTTCTAGAGAGTGTGGAAGTGTATGTTTCGATAAAACCACAATATCTTCCAGAATATTTCTCTATTTACTAGTCATAAAAAGTCTTCCAGGTGGAGAAAACTGCACAAATTCCTTTTACCTCATTTCTGACCCTAAATAGAACTCACATTAACCTATTCACTCTCTCCAAGCTAAGGACAGGGAAGGGGGTGTCCCTTGGGAGGGAGCTCAGCCCTTCTGAGTCCACATGTTGTTCTCTAGATAATCTGTGTCTCCTCACACCCGCTACGGAGCTGACTTCTTCAGTCTGTGGCCAGCTACTGTGTCCAGATGGAGAGATTACTTCTAAAATATCCATGACACGTTACTGGGGATACAAAGCTGATTGTCAAACTTGCATTTTTATCCACGGATTTGCTGTCCACTAGAATACTAGATCACTAGAAGTAGTGATCTTTAATAAGTCAAAAAAGGTTGCAAACCACTGTTTAGTAGGAAATTAAGGTAGACTGACTGAGATAGCACCAGTGTATAAAGTTGCATGGGATAAATTCAAGCTTGTTCTAACTCCTTAGGCTGGGCAAATGTCATCTAAGTCTTTATAGGCATCTTGTATTTCTGTGATGTTAGGGATTTTAGTGTATCTGTCTTCGCACAGTGTCACTTGTTAAGAGACCTAATTCCACTGCAGTACTGCAAAAGCCAACCTGTATTCAACACAAGTAATGGGTGGATACCTTTCAAAGATTCCTCACTGTCATCAAACTCCTCTGTGGTACAAGCCAAGTATGAAAAAATCCCTTTCATGAAGAGTTTGAGTTTCTCTCCATGGCAAAAAAAAAAAAGGTTTTGCAAGTCTTACAGACACGTCCAAGTCTAGAATACTGCCAGAATCTGATCTGAAATAACCAGTGCCATCCTCAGTCCAACTGTTTTTTTAGAACCAGGTCACTACCAGTATGCAGCTTAAACAGTAGATTCAAAGGTAAGCTATTTACCATTTTTGTCATCCAGAAGAAGGTTCAATGCTGCCTTCTCAATTTCAAGATGAGGTGGTGTATCTACAACAGGCTTGACCCAAAAAGGACTAACTCGCCGTTTAAAAAAAGGAAATAGCTAAATGTATAAGCCTGGAACCATCAATTAAAAATACAAATTAATGAAGGGAAGTCTTATACTGACTTTCTCTGATGGTAAAACAAGACAATAATAACAAAGACTTGAACCTAATCTCAGGTACCTAAAACTGATGTCTTTTATCTGATTGTATAGGCTATAGAGCAACCAGCTGTTATACAGGGTTTGTCTTATACCAGCAGTCATGCCATTCTATTTCATTGCTTTGGGAAAAAAAAAATAAAAGTGAAAGGGAAACTTGCCTGAAGCTGGAGGGTATGGCGGAGAATGGTCTCCTCTAAAGCATGAATCCACTTCTCTCTCTCATCAGCATCTCGAGCTGAAAAAGCATTTGAAAGATTAGTTAAATTATATGCAGTTTTATATACTAAAAAGCCATAAGAACATATCTGAAGTCCTCACTACACACGGAAATTAAACCATAGTATCTTTAAGTCACCACAGACATAATTCCACTATTGTCTTAATGTCCTGTTTATTCTAAGGTGGCTCTGCAACACTGTAATGTTACCCTACTCTTGTGGTGGAGAAATGGTTTAGATAATCATGCACCCAAAACGTTTTTATGCTTACATAGACATTTTATTCTACGAATGACTCTATACCATATATGTAAAAAAAATAAATATAAGAATATGATAACTGTAAGAATAGTTCTGCATTATTGCTATGTGTGGTTATCTGTCCCTTGTCCGTCTTGGGGGCGTACATGCAAAGAGTTTGCACAGACATACCTCACCTGATTCAGCAAGTCATTTTTAAATATCCTTAGTTATGAAAAGCTGTTCGAGCTCTAGTGAATTACCCAGTGATTCTACTTCAGTGTGGACATAGTAACTTTGAATAAGGTAGCCTTTCAGATACGGATTCATAAGACCAGGCAAAACAGCTCTAACAGATCACCAGTCTGAATAATGAAGCACAAAGAATAATCAGTTGTCTGTAATAAACACTTTTGGAAACTTAATACAATCCTACTGTAAGACTGAGTAGAACCTGAATCCTTTATTAACAACCACCCACACAGTAATACTCCCATACTTCTGCAACAGACCAACAAATAGCTTTAATTATGAATCCAAGCCAGGATGTGGTGACAAAAGAAGGGGATTATACTTCTCAGTTGCAGATGGTGTTAGTTAAGATAAAAATATATTAAGTGATGATTAAAGGAGGCAGAGGATAGTTTTCAGGACTGGATAAAGAAGAGAAGAGGAGCTGGAGGAGGAAGATGAACAGATCAAAACAGACTTAAGGACTACCATCACCTGTTTTGGGTTTTTTTTTCTTTCTCTTTTTTTTCCCTCAATACTGCTTTTCTTCCCCACTACCCCCAGTATGGGCACACCAGCCTTACTTTGCTGGTTTGAAGGAGTTCCTTGCTGTGCTCTCCTTAAAAAACACAGGAGCAGAGAGAGTCAAGGGAGTCCAGGTGAAGAAAGAAGAGAACAATCCACTGGCATTAAATAGACTGTAAACAAACTGGCCCATATATAGATTTAGAATAGTTATTGACAATTGTTTCTAGTTCCTCAATCAAGTGCAAGGTATTTAAAAGAAACAGGAAGCCTGCTAAAAGCAAGGAAAGCTTAAGGGAGCTAACACCTATTATGAACCAGAGAACTAAGATTCCTATCTGACTTATTTGTTGTGGAGTTCAGAGGAAGTATCTGTGAGTTATTATTCTGCAATGTACTCTGCAGCCTTAAAATGCTTTGTTTTCAACTTTCCCTCAACTTTTTTTTTCAACTTTTCCTCTCACCCATAAAGGCGAGACCCTTATGTTTCCATTGCTTTTATTCTTCAGAATTCTGCAGCTCAAACCATCCCTACTCAAAACCACCACAGGTTTTCCAGATGTGTTAAATAAACCCTCCGTTAGGAAATGATCTGTTAAATATTCCCACATCCATTACTATAACGAGTATTTCATTGGCCAGGGGAAGAGATGAGGGAAGGAGAAACAGAAATCCACAGAATCATCTCTCCCTTACGCCCTGCTGCTGAAGTAGGTGTTGGGGACAAGTTTCTAATGCAGTGAAAGCAGTCAGGACGAAGGGACAGAAGCCCTTTGAACTCTGCCCAGATGACTGCGCTTTACACCAAATAGATTTTGAAATGTGCAAATTAAAATGTTTCTTTTCACATTAGGTACACCCACGCACACACAAATACCCCCTTCTTTTGTCACAGCATAGCTTACACTGTGACACTAATTTCAATTACTGAATTAGACAATCAGGATCGGGTGTATTTTCCTGCAACAGTATTTTAAATAATTATCAGCTTCTTTGGTTCTGCTTATCAAGAACAGGCCCCTTTACCTAGTCCTGACAGACCTATTAATCAAGCTTATGCTTCTTACACCAGTCACCACTGAACAATAAACATATAAAGTTACCCATGTCATTAATCTATCTATACTTCAAATGTATCAATACTTCAGCTTTTCAAATGTGTGTTCAAAGCGGTGGTGGTTAATCTATTACACTGTGTGTGAGGTTTCTTGGGTTGGCTCTCTGATTTTCTGTTTGTTTGGTTCATTTTATTTTAATCAACCATCTTCCAGTCCCCAAAAAACTCTTACTGGGGAGCTGGGGTACAAGGAGTTAGTAAATAATTCACAGGATACAAAAATCCCATGTTCAACATCTTGCCTCCAATTATTTAAACTAAAAAAGGAACAACTAAGCTGCAGACCAGTGAATTAATCCTTGTATTGCAACAGACTTCCTACGACCTTCCATACTGCCAGCGAAAAGAGGTCACTGTATTATTTAAGCACTAATCTCAACATACAATAGCCCATTAATAAAGGTTATCACATTAAGACTTGTATTTGAAGAGAACAGAGAAGGCTTGCAGCAAGAGAGAAGACCTAGCAACCAACCTATCAGTACAGTTCACAAACTGAACGGACTTTCCCGTGCTCATAAATAAACTCAACTTTTGAAGCTTCTATTGTTCTAATAGCCCTTTTTATAGCTCTTTCTACCAAGGTTCAGCAGAAGGAAAAGAAAAGCTGTGTTTTCTCCTCACATACCAGACCTTGCAAACTTATGGCATCGCATGATCAATCCTTAGGTAGAACAGATGAATTTCACCAACCCTGCCACCGAGACGAAGTCTCAGCCACAATAAATGCAGGAACACCACCATGAGAAGACTGCTTACTGCACAGAAACACACAGCACTCTCACCCTTTAAGCACTCTCTGTTCAGGACACTGATTTAACGTTCAGATCATCTATCAACAGCAGATCCTCCTGGCTCTCCTCCATACACTCTTTTAAGAAAACCATGGAGAAAACAGGAGGATGCAGTTTTTAGTAAAGCAAGCTGCGATAAAAGTTATATGAAATCTAATCAAAATGGCTGCTGTGAGATTAGGTGCAAGTAAAAGCTCCCTAATGGTAAAAGCAATTTAGGACTGAACAGCTGCCAAAAGATCACTGATGAAAATAAATCAATGAGAACATTCAAAAAAGAGATTAGCCAACACACTCAGAAACAATTTATGGGAAAAATCTACACACAATGGTCAGAGATCATTATCCACCCATCTGTAGGGAAAGCTACATATCCAAGCCATTTTTCTTTCAAAAAGGGCAACTTTGGCCAAAGAAAAGAGCACTAATATATTTTCAACTAAAAACTTTGTGATGCACACTACATAATATCCACTCTGCATCAGTGAATGCTGGAGGCTTTCTTCAGCAGATAGGGGACAAGAATGCCTTGCTCATTAGTCCTACGCCTCAAGGACCCTGAAATCACTCCAACTTTTTTTCATTATTTGATCAGGCTCCATTTTTAAATTAATTCCCCCCCCAACTCCTAGGGGAAAGCTATTCTAGAATTTCTTTCTGCCAACATATTTGGGATAAGGCAATTTTTATCTAGTCCAAGGAATTTCACTAGTATCTGCTTCAATAAAAATGAAGGAATGATATCTGGTGCCTCCTGACATAAAATTTCTAGGAAGAGAAGAAGGGCAGGTGGCAAGAGAGAGAAGAGAAACAAGTTACTTTTTCCAAGACATTATTACAAAAGACAAATAAGAAACACTGAGATGTCTACATGAGAAATACCTGGTACTTAAAAACCATAAAGGTGTTACTTCAGCTGTTTATAAGCTATTCAAATGTCTTTATACTAATTAGGAAAAGAAAATAAATAGAGGAGCCCACTACAGGACATGAATTTTCATTGTGGTTCTTAGTTTGAGGAGTTAATGCCATAGTTACCTTCTCAGCTGAAATTCAAATTGTACCAGGGCATCACCTATCCACAAAAATACCAGTGCTGTCTGCAGCTGAGAGAGCACTCACAGTCCCTCTGCTTTTCTCTGTTTTAAGTGCCAGAATCATTAACTCAGTTTTTACTGCAATTTAACAGTGAACATTTGCACATGGAACCAGCTAAATCCACAGAGCTGTGTATTCCCTGCAAGAGGCTGGAATCATTAATGGCTGAAAGACTGCAAATTTACCGTGATTATGTCAGCTAAGCTCTTTTTACATTTTTCTACCAGAATTAGTATCTCTGAGCTAGGTTACGATTTGTTCCCATATGCTTAACCTTGCACTCCTCTGTGTCTACAGTGCATCCTTTGAAAGACACCTGTAGAATTTACTGTGACATCTCAGGCATGCCTGAGACAGCCACAGGGTACTTAACACAATCACAGTCCTATTTATGACTAGTTCAGAACATACTCAAAAAGTATGTAATTACATTACAGTGAGACTTAATATGATAATATTTTTAAAGATGTGCATTTTTTGTGGTGTGGTTGAACTTATTCATAAGATATTTTAACATTTGTTGTATACAAAAAACAAAACACCTTAACTCTTTCCTAGAGGAAGTAAAAAGAAAGAAAAAAAAAAAAACAAACAACCCAAATTATTTTGCCAAGGAGAAAATTACAGAATGAAAAAGGTACTAAGGACAAGAACCTCTGCTTCTAGTGGGGAATTTCTGTAGTTCAGAAAAATGATGGTTGACAGCTCCTGAAATAGGCCCTGGTCTCTGAATTTCCCAACCTGCCAAGTCAGAGGAGGCAGCAAATTTTAAAAGTTCTATTCTTTGAGGATAAGAAGGCAAATGAAACAACTAAATTAAATGCTCTCAGCCTCTATTAATTTCCCAAATAGAGAATGAATTTTCTAATTTAGAGTTCCTATAATATTTCCTTCATTGTGAAGAGATTATATGTGTTTATATAACGTATACCAAACCTTGAAGTACAGCATAAAACAGATTACTTTTTCTAGCCTAAGCTTGATAGCATCTAAAGATTAAATATAAGCAACTTTAGCAACTCTGCTTCACGGTACAGCAGTTACCACTAGCATTTCTAGGTCATGCACAGCAGTACTTGGAAGTCAGCACAAAACCTATCACCTCAGAATTAGCATACTGGTGCTTTTGGCTTTATTTTTTTTTTTCCTGTGTGCATCTACATGGGCATTAGGATGAAAGAAAAACCTCAAGAATTAGTTTAAAAAATAACTAGATTACTTATAAAAACAGTATACTGTCACCAAATGAAATGCATATTTAATTTTCATTCACTGTGACCTACTTACAGGCAGAACTCAGTAAAACAACTCTCTGACACCCACAGAGTCAATAGAGTCAATTATGCAGCCTTCACTGTGACAAAACTTCCACTGATTTTTATGCAAAAGTCCCGTATTTTGTCAGCCAAGTGCAGAACTAATGTAGTATCTTTACACTCAAATAACCAGATGGTAGAGGTCAAGTTCTGACTACGCTGCGATCGATAGGATTTCTGCCACCAATCTCAATGGAGAGAGATTTCATCAGTAGTGCCCAGTAAGGTGGAAAAGTCTCACATCAAAGGGCTGTTCCATGGCTTTTTAAAGTCACTGAAGGTCTCTCAAACCATAGAAAAACATGCACGATGAAGCAGGGTTTCATACAAGCCCACCAAAAGTTACAGTTTCACTGCTTTCAAATACCCAGCAGCTCCCACACCTGCCAGGAGGTTGAACATAGTCTCAATACCTTATTTATTCTGTATCATAACTTTGGACTTGTGACAATCATTATTCTCCCTTCTACTACTCTTCCTCCTGATGCCATTCTCCACCCACACATGTAAATCAAGCCTCCATTTGTCCTGCAGGTGTCTGACCAGCCTGATCTCCCTGTACCCACAGCAGACTCCTGCGCAGTCACCAGAAAGTCTGACCTAGTCCAAAGAAAAAGCATCAAATGGTCTCCTGTGTGCAATGCATTAGTAGATTAATCTGTGATCTTGAGAAACCATCTAAAATGCTGTTTCACTGTTACCTAAGCTCACAAGTTTTTTTAGCAAGCTTTATAATCAGCCCATAGACATACCTTCAGTTGGAAACTGGTGTGACAAAGGAAATATACGAGTAAGATGCTATTAATTCTCTCTGAGAATTTATACCCAATGTGTAATTTGTAATTAAACACCAGGGTAATCAGCTTCCTGTCATCTAGTTGGTGCACAATGCTAAGGTTTTATAGAAGACAATAAATATTGACTATTTCCCCAAGCAGTGGTGAAATGCAGATCTAAAGCCAATATACTTAATTTTTATACTTAACAGAAATACTTAAAATCTCAAATTCTGATACTGCTTAGCAACTAAGGCCTTTGTAGACCCCACTATATCCTTCCTAATAGCTGTGGCCCACCTTAACAAATCTTCCCTGCCTTTATAGCATTAAGGCAACCTCTTGCTGTGTTTCTCTCCCTCTTTTCTCAGATGGGATGGTAGGCAGTCATAAATCAAGCTAGAAACTGGGGCAGGATGGGGAAGAAGGAGAAATCTACCTTTACCAGCTGCCAGCCTTCATGTAATAGGAGAATAAGTTGCACAGCAACATTCATGCTTCATTTCTCAGATATTTTTGTGGCAGGAGTGGGAAAGGAAAGACAAAATCTAAAGCAAAATCATCCCAGATCGATGTCCTGGACTGCTTCCAATCTTTCCATCCTTTATTACACAAAACGGTGCAGGCAAGACTGATTTGCCACCAAGAAACTGCGCTGCAGGCTGGAAAAATAAAGAGCTGGGTTTTCAGTAGGAGTTTAAAAATCTGAATTCTTGTTTCTGCATACAGTGTGTGTTTAGTGAAGTATTTCAGTCCAAATAAAAACCATTATTGCTTCAGGTTAGACAGCAATTCATATATCAGGAAGGCAACAATACCCTTGACAGACTACCTTGAACACCATGTTCCCACTCCTGAATTTAAGCCACAAGCATCCTAGTGAGCAGGAAGAGCAGCTAAGTGATGTAAAGGCTAGAAGAACTGACTTTCCAAATGGAAAGAGCTTACAGCTAGGTGATGATATGAAAATGTTAAAAGAAAAAAACAAAACAAACAGCACCCAAACCCAATCAAAAACTGCCACAGTGTTTGAAGATTATGGAACATTTGGAACAGCGATATGCATTACAGCAAGAAAAAATATATCAAGAAAGAGCTTCCTGACAGGAAGGTACATTAGAATTATCCTAAATGTCTTGCAGCAACTGGAATGGATTTTTGCACCTAATCTGAACAAACCCATGAGGGGGTGCTTTGAGATCTACCTAACTCAGAGGCCTTAGAATCAAGCCATGAAACTGGGTATACAGCATGACCAATCAAGGACCAACTGGGAGATGAAATACATTACTTCTAAATCTTTATCAAAATATTCTGTAGATATTCTACCCCTCCCTGCCCCCTCCAGTGTGACAGGTATCAATACAGTTGGACGCAACAAAATGAAGGGGAAAAAAATCTGCTGGGTATTCTGGCAGAGTTAAAGTTAAGCTGACAGTAAAACCAAAACATGCTGTGTGTTTTATTGCCCACATTTATTCAATTCACTTCTTTCCTTTATACCAAGGTACTAAGTATTTGGATACCATTCGATCTGTACGCAGCCATCGTTCAAAGTCTACATTTGCTTTGTAATGAAAACTTTATAACTTTTACTAACGTTCAATACAGGGATGGCCACTGGGAAGCACAGCTGTGAACAGAATAGAGGGAGACTGTCACAGGCAGCAACGAATTACAAACTGCACACTGGAAAGATGCAGAATTTACCAAGACCCAGTGACAGGTAAATCTTAGTGGGAGATGCTGGAGGTTTAGTGTTTCAGAAATTCAGTTACACACATACGGGAACAGCATCTGTGTGAGAAGTTGGTAAGGCATCTTTAAATGACTTATTTGTCCTTCATCCCATACATGCACACCTGTCTAACACTCTAGAGTTGTAATTTTGAGGAACTGACACTAAGAAATAATTAATAAATCCAGTATGAAGATTTTCCTTCTTGTCCCAAATTCAAGTTCTATCACTGCCTGTCAGCAAAACTTCACTGAGGCCAAAGAAAATGCAAGTCTACACCAAGCAGTTCTTTTGGAGCCTGAAAGAGAGACTGTTCCACTGCAGTTAAGACCCTAACTTAGACACGGGTCAGCAAATCCTTGAAATTTTGGTATTTTGCAGCTCTGTCATCTTCCCAACTAGGCTCTGGGTTGTTTGGATGCCTGGCTGTCTTTAAGACTGAAGGAGGGCAGTAAGAAGGAAGGAAGAGATTGTATCTTTTAAAAAGTTGCCATTTCTTCAGCAGTCTTTTTGTGTACACGACTTTTTTTTATGAAGGGTGAATGCACTTGTAGCTATGACTGTCTCACAGAATAAGAGCTCTATCTGGATCATGTATTAAAAAAAAGAGTATCTTAGAAATAAATTGTTAGGAATACTGTATGTTTTCTTGGATTACTCCTAGAATCTGTTCTACATATCCCATGTAGTCTCAGAATACATACTACTGTATTTACATTATCACCCATTCATGACCAGTAGTGACCTATATTTCACAGAAATTAAAGCCTGTGTAATACTGAATTAATTTAATACAACGAACAAACATTGTGTATATATATCTCTATATGACCTAAGGGCTGGATGAGGTGATAATACAGTTACAGGGACTGTAAGAATTACAGATACTGTTTTATACTGAAATATCCCAGCACTAATAGCTTACCTGGCTTTTTACCTTTTTGCTTTACAAACACATACACTAATACTGTGCTTGTATCATTACAATCTGCTGGATATCAAGGATGTTATCTTCATGCTAATAGAAAAAGCAGAATACAGAAGACAGTGTACAAGTTCTACACTAAAGGAGCCTACATGAATCCTGACCTGATATGAAATGCACACAAATCGAGATTATAAAGCAAGAGATGTTAGGGGACATAACTGGTGTTCAATAATTATTAATATTACTTAGAGCAGAACATTACTTGTATCAAATACAATCAATCTTATTTTAAGACATCTGACTACCCAAAAGAGCATATAGGATATAAGAAATCAGTGCAAATAAGACATATTAAAAAAGGTATAACCTAGTACCTAAAGACAAGAGATTTCTTGATTTACCTGTATCAAGTTCTCAAATATTCAGCAGTATTTAGCTTCATCGTACCGAAAGACTGCCACAGTATGGCATCCTATTACTGCATTAGCAATTAGCTTGCATTTTATCAGTTAGCCTTGGGAATGGTAGATTTAAGCATTATGAAGGTATGTTTCTGTGAGACTCAATGCAGTGAAAAGCCAGAGTACAGCAGCAGCGTTTAGGAGGAACTGTAGCACAAGGGATACAGATGCCAGTGACAACATGGAGAACAATTAATATTTATCATTGGAAATATTCACACAAACACAGTGGTAGTAACAGTAACTCCCATTTCCAAATCACTGATTAGAGAACAGGTACAGCACAATGTAGGTTATAGAATTATTCCAGTTTATATACATTAATATGGCTGCTTAAATGCAAATGTGCCTCTTGGATATTTACAGTTTCCAGCTCTATGCAAAGCAATTCAATTATTAAGTCACTACATTTTCCAGGAAAAGCAAAAGGACTAACAAATGTTAGCTGAAAAATATTTTCATCACACTTCCCTAGGATCTTAACATTCAGAAAAGCAAAGTTCTCTAGTCGATATTATCACAGTATTTTGTCCTACTGCTGCAGAGAAAAACAATTTAAGGAGTACATAACAATTATATAGTACCTTACCCTTTCTACCGGTGAACCATAGCATGCAATGACGAAACATAGCAGTGACAGATGGCATTGGTGTTAGTAAATGTGAATAAAAAGATAATAGCAGAGAAATGGTGACTGGCAGACAAGACACAGAAATGTAGATTAAATGAATGCAAGCTGGTAAATCTTGAAGCAAAGCTCCACCTTTAAGCCAAATGTTGCCTCTAGTCTCCTCATAATTGAGCATTAAGTTCTATTTGGATACAAATTGCAACCTTCAGACCAGTCTTGATTCTCTTCATACAGAAATGCATAATTGTATCTTGATAACGAAGATCAAAAGCGCTTTGTAAGCGAGACCCATCATCAGAAGCCCATTACTTTCTCCCCTTGAGTGATTTATTCTTTACATTTTTAATCTCCAAATCCTGCCAGAGCTACAGTCTCTTTCTAGCACATATGTATCCACTGCAGATGTAAATCCCTGCCTAACCTGCAGCACTCCTGAATCCAGAATGTTCTCACTGTGCTCATTCATGCTGTTCTGTTGCCAAACATTTTAAATCATCCATCCAATACAAGTGGAATCTATTATAAGAAAAAACAATCTCTTCTTTCAGCTCACCCTGAAAATGGAAGGTTTTCTGATCAACAGTTATTGTGAAGGTGCTGTCGTCCTCATCGTCTATACCAATCACAGCTCCCTGTGAAACAAAGAACAAAATCCTGATAAGGCAAGCAGTGACATCAGCAGCACACACTCTATCACTACACCACTGGAATTTAAAAAGCATTGACAAATTAGAAGCAAACTGAATACAGTAAAGAGCAGAAGGATTCTCTGTTGAATCACAGGATGCAAGTCAGTTCTTGAAAACAAATCTTAGTTTCAGGAAAAAAAAACAGCAATTATTTGTAAAGCTGTAATTCTCTGGATAATAATATGTACCTTTTATTTTTGTAGTGGAGGTGGCTTCACACTACAGCAGCATTATAGTAAACAGTTTTCTACTACATTCCAACTTATATTTTAATAGAGTGGGGAGCAATATTTTATATTTAGACTTTTCATGTATAAAAATATTAATTTGTGGATACTGTACCAAAAAAAAAAATAAATCTTGACCTGATTTTATCTACCAGTCTATAAAAAATCAAATCATTCTAGCAGAATTAATTTGTCCCCTCATGTCATGTTGCTGGTACACTGCATGATCTAATTTTCAATCCCTACATAAAAATTAACAGTAAGTCATCAGGATGTATCAAAAGCAGCTAACTTTATCTTCTAATTCCTCATGTATTATTAGAAGGCAGTGCAAATGAATTATAGAGTGAAAGGCCATCTGTGCTTAGCTATTTACAAATCTATCCACATCTTCATTCCTTCCCTGCCCTTCCAACACTTGATAAATAACACAGTTTCACCCAGGAAAAGACACTGAAAAAAAAAAAACATTCCAAGCCTCTGCCAACTCCAGCAAGTTATAACATATAGTTCAAAAATCACCAGTGAATTTACTCAGGTTCTCTTGTCTTTCCCCAGGAGAGACAGAATCAGGATCTGTTTTATCCTTCCCCCTCCCACAAAACAGACAGACATCACTGGAAGGTGCACATATTTCCAGAGTAAACAGCAAGTAACAGTGGTACAAACACCTGGGAGTAGATTCCAACAAGTGCTTTGTTTCACTCAGCCAGGTAACCCACAGCAACTGCAGAGCAGGGGGTCAGGTATATACCAGGCTGGCCAAAATGTAGGAATTTTTTTGGTATAGACTTAAAGACAGAGGGATCTGAATCAACCTTATTCACACTCATCCTTCGTAGCCCCTAAGTGTGGCTTCTGGCCAATGGTACCAGCTCATGTAGGGCTGGGACTGTCACTAGCACCACAAGACCGAGTGGAAGGAACAGGTCCTATTTAAGAACAGCACCAACAACGTGTAATTCAGGGCTATATAGCTCCAAACCGTTTTCTCTTCCCTCCATTGCCAAGAATCTACCACTTCTCCAAAAGAATCTCTTTCTTGAAGGCTTTTCAAGACAGCTCTGTGATCACTAAAATAGAGGCGCCTAAAAAGTGTACCCAAGCCAGTATAATTCTGAATACTTTAGTGCCAGGACATGACAACAAGCAGGTGACTAGCCATTGCATCTGGAGACTATCTGGTAATCATGCAGTGTGCCAGTGACATGACGTGATGGGCCAGATTCATTTTGCCAGAACAATTTTTTTTCTTCTTAAATATACCAACAGATAAAAAGTGCCCAGCACTTTAAGTGCACGTTTTGCTACTCAATAATCAGATCACTGCAAGTTGTACAATATCATTCTCCTCACCAGCTACATCAAAAATCTATGTCAGCTACCAAGAACATGACCAGGATACTCTCTCCAGAGAACACAGGTAAAAGTGACAGAGGGTTAGAAAGGTCAGAGTAGGACAGCTACATCCTGCCTCCCCCCTAAGTGGTGGGAGGAAACTGAGGAGCAGGACGCACACCACTGTCCCTGCTCTCAGCACAAAGCTGTGTCCCCCACACGCACCAGTTGCAACACAAAAGGTCTCAGCATGAGCAGAGAAGACGCTTCTGTTGTCATCCAGATAATACAGACAACAGGTAGAAGATAAACTAAGTTTAAGTGTATAGTAGGACTTAAGCACAGTACCAATGACATAAGACTCCACTATGAACACCCTTCCCAAGAACACTATGACAGTCAACAAAAGAACTCGATGAAACTTCAGGCCTCTGAAATATGTACCAAGAGCAACAAGGTGAGGAACAAACTTTTAACAATCCACTCAAGCAAGAAGGAAGTATTTTAGCCAAATTGCTTAAATTACATGTTTGTTTATGTTCACACCTACAGTTACAAATCAACAATTACTCTAAACAGAAAACCTCTTTGATAGAATTTTGACTGCAGAAGCCCATCTGTTCAGCTATCAGTATCACTGCCGTCTGCCAGAAGAGCTGCTTTACAAAAGCAGAAAAAAAAGATTCATTCCTTCCTCCCTCACAAAAAAAACCCAAATAAACCAACAAAAAACAACACAAAACCACAAATCCAAGACCAACCCAACCAACACATGCAGAGAAAAGATGGGGGAGTCAGAAAACCTTCAGAAAACTCCAAAGAGTAATTTGGGGTGGAAGAGTGGCAGATAGAGGAAGAGAAAGGGATTCTTTTACATTAAATACATATAAAGATGGATTGTGCAATATTGAACAGATTGTTCACTTTTAATATTTCCTACACTGACAGGCAGAGGCCAATCTCCACACTGACAGGCTCACAGCACCATTAAAGCAGGCATGGGTTTTCAGACTAAACTTTTCTGCACAAAGCAAAAAATATCCTTGTGAATCTTTGGGAATGGCGTGTTCTAGACAGTGATGTGAGTTTACATTACCCTTAAAGAAATTCTAATGAAGGTATCAATACATTAAACAATGGGAAGTACCAAAAAAGTCATCTGGGATTCAAGTGAATGGAGGTTCTGTGTATGAGTCTCAAAGGGCTATATGGACCCATTTATTAGGTCCACAGAAAGACTAGAAATGAGTAACAGCAGCAGGAAGGAATAACTGGAAGCAGCAGAGTTCTGCTGCAACACTCATCACGTTGTGTGTCAGATCACAGATCACCTACCCTCTATTTCTCTTTGAGATTCAAAATGCTCCCATTCATACCCATTATCCTCCTGACTCAGCCCTGTTTACATCAGCTATTCACAAGACTCCTGCAAACTGGAACCAGATATTCTATGAGGAATGGGGAAAAAAATATAGAAAAACGACTTGTGCAAGAAATATTTTGGGTATGTTCATGACCACACGGTAGAAACTGAGCATGTGCAAAGATACCACAGCACTCCCACCTCACTTCATCACTGTCATTTCAAGCTACAACAGCAGCACTCAAGGTTAAATGTGCCAAGCCAGAGAGCCTCAAATAACACTCAGCTTTTTCATTCTGCATCTTCTTACCTCTGTTTCCTCAACCTGTACCACCCCCCACAGCTGATATTTCAAAAGCTTTGCCTTCTGTGCTCTCCCTTCCCTTTCCAGTCCTCTTTTGTTTCACTAAGCTCAAACACAGTCAAGTGGCAGGCCTAAAGAGTGTCCAAACTGTCAGTAAAAGAGTAAGGGCAAATCAGAAGGACAGAAGGAAGCAGTTTTGCAGTGACTGCTGTAGGTACAGAACATATATGTATCTACATACATATCCCCACACACAAAGAAATGAGAACTGCAAACAGCATCTTCTCGACAGTGATCTACTACTGGCCCAACTTACTGTCACGTGATACTTTTTTTACACAATGCATAATGTTTTTGTACAATATATAAAATTATGGAATGTAATTAGCCCAGCATGTCACTTGACCTCTAATGTCTGCTTTCTTTAAATCCTTCCACTATTTCAGTATTTTGCAGTCAGAATCAAAGCCCAAACCTCAAAAGTCTCCTTGCAGTTCTCTGTTAGGCCATATTATACACAGTTTATTGTTAAGTGCTGAATAAAACAACACTTACCCTGAGTCTAACACACCCTCGACGTGATCCTCTCATCATTTTGTCTTTTGACTGAAACAGAAAAAAACAGATCACTGGATTAACAAATACAGTAAGAATTGCATGGAGAATGTTAGTTATTCAAAGCAACTGAGAAAAGAATAAAGCATTTTTGCATAATGTCTTATTGACTGATGAAACCGGATGCAAATTCCGTTAAAAAATAGGTTAGTTCTCACACAAAAGACAGTACACCACCATGGTATGAAAAAGTAATCCTTCAAAAAATAAGAATATGATATCTCACTTGAAGAAGTTTTGTAGATAACCTGAAGAAATACTTAGAAGATGCAGCCCACACCTTTACAGACAGTAAAAAGAAGTGACAAAGAAAGGAGTTAGGAAATATCAAAAATTGTCAGAATGATGCTTTACATTTCCTCCTTTCTCTCCTGCTCTCAGAAAAGTGTCCACATAACAAAACAGAGCTGTGCAGGCAGAGCAGTATAAATGAAACAGTATCTCTCATACCCCTTTTCATACAGATATGAATTTCATGTTTAGACCAGTTTCTAGGTCTGCTTCCTCGACAGGGCAGCCTGCCTTCATTACAAGTTAGAAAAGTTATGTTTATAGCCATTTAAGCAGCAAGAGCCCAGATCAAAAACCAGGATTCCTATGGCCATAGCCAGTGCTCGAGCCTGTGGAGTAGCCTACCTTGCAGCTACATGACTGAACCTCTGCTTCCATATCCCTTTGAAGCACTGACAAGGGAATTACAGGGGCAAAAAACCTCAACCCCCCAAACAGGCAATTCTAGGAAGCCAGCTCACTTCATGGTATCACAATTCAAGCTAGAACCTTCAGCTATGCCCAGCACTGACTCAGGCAGATTTGTCAGCAACTTTCTGCCAATGTCACATTACTGAGCAATAGCAGCAAGCCCAAGGAGCACACACACGAACCCTTTACAATAGAAATAAAAAGAAAACATTTCCAGCATCCTACTCAGTTTTCTGATAGATGCAAAACATCTTCTGTTTTTTAACTACATATGCACACTGTCTGGTTTTTTAAATGATAAGTTACGTGTCATTGTAGCCTTATCTGCAAAGGTAGTCTGGTCTAATACAGCTCTTTCTCTCTTACCATCCAAATATTCAAACTACATTATTTCAAGTCCCAAAAACACAGCTATCCCTGGTGTCTCATGAACAGACTCTCTTGCTGTCATCTTCTGAAATATCTACTTCTTTCCAACAGTAGATAAATGATTCTATCTAGATGATATATTGAAGTGATTATGACCAGCCCTATTTTCTCTGAAGCTAATAGACAAGGAAATCTTACTGATATCAGTGGAAAAACTTAACAGCAACAAATTATTCTTCATCTGCTACATATCTGAGATATAACTACAAGAAAAGCATGAAGCAGTCACAGCAAGGCCTATTCACTAAAGGTAACTTAAAACTATAGGAGTCAGAGCTTCAAATAATGGTTTTGCTCATCTCTCAATGAGTTCAGTCTCTAATTTGTCAGAGTTGCCTTCTGAGTGTTAGAAAGCATCAGTATGAATCTACTTGTTTTCACATCAATATAGGGTTAGCTGGTCAAAATGAAATGGAAGTAAAGACCAGCAGTGTATCCATAATGTATACTAAAGATAAATCATTTCTTTGTATATTTCCTGAATGAAAACTTCTACATAGGGAATATTATTATTATTTCTAAAGCTCAAACCTAAGAAAGGGTCTAGAAATAACGTTATTCCAATAATTTCCTATCAGAAACTGTAAATACTTGGGTATTACACACTAGAGTACACTTCTAGTTTATAGCCACTGCCTCGAGAGCTCTCCTAAAATGGGAGGACACTACTGAGAGCTTATTACACCCTCTGGTGGTTGAAACCACCAGCAGAAATATTGGCATCATCTTAGCAGGAGAAAAAACTCCCTGGGCTGAGGATGCAACTCTGCAGCAGCTGAGAGCAGCCTGTCAGGTTTGCCTGCCCAGCTCACCCACTCCAGTGTGCCAGGCAGAGCCCCCCAAGCTCGCTGAGCACAGGCAGAGAACCAGACTGGGCAAAAAGCAAAGGGAGCAGAAGAGACAGTTTGGTTTGGTTTAGATACATCAGCCAAGTGCATGGAAAAGGACAGCTTGTCCTAGTGCAAGGGAGGGCAGAATCCCAGCAACTCCGATTTCCACTGCACAGACTGACTATGAACTCAACTGCAAAAGATACTGTAAAAGCCTTCCTCTTTCTTGTACACCACAGTTTAATGGAATGAAAATCAAGTTTAAACACTGTAACGTTCTTAGTCTGCAAAAAGATTCAAAGATAAATCACAGGTTCAGCATGTGTTCCAATATACTTAAAATTTCACCATCTTCAGACAGAGCTTTATTTGGTTAATACCAATTATAACAAAGAGGTAAATCTAATTCAGTCTACCTAAGTGGAATAAAGCACCTCTCATCCCAGCATCTGAGCTCCCTGGGCACTAGAGCATGCAGCTATCATCACACAGTCTCGTATTCTCTCGTCAGATTACAGCAAATATCTTCCAGCAGGAGAGTGCTTTGAAACAGAACTCAGCTGACATTTTAGTTTTGTTCCCTCCCTCCAATATTATTTTATTATAAAAATAAAACATAAAACCAAACAATTCAGACAGCTTCAGCTTCCCCCTAGAGCATTATGGTTTTACCCTTTGCTTGAAATTAGGTATTGGTTCCCCATATGTCCTATATGTGGTCAAGTATTCTTGGATAAATAAAGCCATTCTGTAACTGCTTTAAGGGGTTTTCACTGAACAAAATCTCATACAACAGAAAGGCATTTCTGGCTAATAAAAAAAGTCACTTTTTACTTCCTTTTTATATTTAAAGTTTATCTTTTTTTCAGTGATCAGCTTTAAACCAGACAAAATGACATTTTCAATCACCTTTCGATACGCTGTGTACTGATTTTGATGATAATGGACTCGAATAGGTTACAAGCAGACAGCAACAAGAGAGAAATTTCAGCTGAAACTCAAAGTTTGTCAAAATGAACAAAATTATCCAGTCTCACTGCAGGGGGAATGTAGGAATCTCCCCAAAATATGGGTTTATTTGTTTCTTTTGTACATCCGCGCAGTGAGGTTGATCAAATACAGCGCTGATCTAACTAACATAAGGCATTCCAGGGAACCTACAACTTCTCGGGGAAATGAAAATAATGCCTGACTATAATAAATAATTTAGTTTAAATAAATAAATAAATTAGTTTAAATGCTATGACCTCCAAAGGCCCTCAGCCCTCCTTCATCTTTAGAACTACTAGTAGTTTATCTGAGTTTCAGCTGTTGCATGGAAAGTTTAAGATTTCAATACAACACTGCCGTCTGCCTCTGGAATTTCTCAGGCACAAGTTCTGCTTGTGCAGAAGTGCACAGAACTTGAAGAGGTACATTTTTTTTTGCTGTCAAGGAAATCTCTAATGTAAGTACAAGATGAGCAAAAACCACTTATGACATTTATTTCCCGTTAGGGATGAAGAGCCTGGAACAAGCTCTATTTATAAACTGATGTTTGCAGTTTAACTACATCTACAGAAGAAGCTTTCGTTTGGATCACTTTCCGTAATAGTCATTACTCTCAATCAAATGCTTAGGCCACCCTCATTTTTCCAGCAGAAATAAAACAATTAAAATTTTTTACGTGCTGTTCCCAGCCCACAGTTCCTGTAATTGCCATGCACAGCACACCCCAGTTTCAGAGGAGCACCTCCTGGGGCACAGGGTCAGCATTTAACAGCCATGTTGTTTCTGTAGCTCAAGCTTTGACTTTGGAGGAAGTGCAGTGGTTCTAAAGCAGGAACCAAACCACTGCAGCAGTTACTGAGGATGCCACTGGGGCTCATTTAACCCCAAGAGATGCTACATATATCTGAAAAAGATAAGGCAACAATTTATAGCTCCTGATGTTGAAAAGCATTACCCTGCTTATAAAATCCTGCAAGAAATTAATGCAATGAGAGGATCAAGGTATAAAAGGTAGACCAGAATCACAGATCATAATCTTCAGCCTCTTCCCTGAGAAGCAGAGCTACAGACTAAACAGCCTGTATCTGCAACAGGGCCAGATATCTGACCACCATGTTGATCTTTTCAAATTCCTAAATACTGCAATTGCTATTAAAAGTTCATACTGTATAATTCTAAGTTATTTTAAATAAAGCTTATTCATTAAATTGTCTCTGTCATCTGACAATTCAGGAGCTCATTAGATCCAGCTTAACTGCTCCATTCCCAACCTGCACTGAGGAATGGCCTAAATACCTAGAAATCTTAAATTAAGTTGTAAAAGAACAACAACAAAAATTGATCCTCTAGATTGCTACAGGCTTTAATTTGCACACCAAGTAAAGAAAAGACAAAAAAACCCAAACATGCAAGAGAAGAGATATTGCAGGTAAATGAACAGATTTACTACTGAACTGGCTTTCTTTGGATCCACAGTTAGCAAACGATCTGTACTCTTCTGATTTGCCAAACTGTACCCATCTTGATCCAGATTCTACATGAGCAGCCAACTACACTTCATCACATCAATGGGGTGGACAACATGACTGGCTTTGAGAGGACAGGGGACATGCAGTACAAAAGTAACCCATCAAGTATTTTTGAACAAATCTGAACAGGAACAATATGTTCATACTGGATGAGAAATGCCAATGGCATGTACCACAAAGTGATGATCAAGTATTGGGAGACTTAAAACCAGACCCAGAACCTAACTGCTAAAGAGGAGTCAACTACTTCAAGTATAATCCTGTAACGATTTATTCAGTGCATCAAAACCTGTGATACAAAGTTAAAACCACAGGCAAAATTCAGTTTAGTGTTGCATAATTGCCATCAATATTTTCTATCCTACATCTGTAAATTCAGAATTCTTTTTCTTATCATACCTAGTTGGTTTCTAGTTTTGTCTGGTTTAATTAGATTCACTGAGCTGTTTGCAGTGCATGTGACAGAAGTGTCACCTCGGCTGACAACGGAAAGCAGAGACCTCAAAGCGAATGTTTGTGCAACAGCAAATGTGGGTTGTGTTTTTTTTCCTGTTTTCTTGGGATTGTTGGACACAGCTGTTGATTGAGAAATTGTATTTGGAAGAAGCAGGACAACACATTAACTGAAAGTCTCTCCCATAGGGGCACTGAGCCATGACTCCAGTTTCAGACACATCATTTGAAATCAACAAGATTTGTTTTCAGTTCGCCACCAAAAGTTCATGAAACTGCAGCAAAATTCAAGTCCCCCTCCTCAATATCTGCACTGTAGAATCCACAAACAGTTCTCCAGCACAGTACAACTAGTACTAAAGTTACTAACTAGTAGCAATCTTTAAGAAGCACAAGGGGAAAGGTATTTTTATACCACCACAACTACTTGATCCTAGGGACTGTTTTCATACAGATTTTGCACCTGAAAGCATTCAGCCAGCACACGTTTTTAAACACAGTTTGATGGAATGATTAACAAAACCAAACCAGAATATCTAAGCATTTCAATCTATTCTTTAGGCATTTACTGGTTCAAGAACCATTAAGATGATGGGAAGATACCCAGATTTTCTTCAAGAATAGACTTTATGGAGTTGTCATACACAACAATTTTTTCTTCCAACCCTGCTTCACTACACAAGGCAGCTGTTTAAGTCTACCACATTTTGAACAGTTCTCCTTTCGACAGCACCATATGTGAAATATCTGCAAAGCTCTAAATATTTTAAGCGACTGACCTTCCTATTTACTGGCCCTGGGTTTAGCACTGTTTGCACAGCTATGCCAGTTCTGGTTTCAATTTATTAGACAATTAAAGTATTTATTTAAAGAGTACACTTAAAACAAGAATTTAAATCAGATTTTCAACCTTGAGGAGTTCTCTGGATTATTTCTACAAGATTCCCAAGGGTAATCAAGGCTATAGCTGATGTGTATTTAAGACAGCACTTCTGCCAGAAAACACAAACAAAAAGCAAATTGCGTTCAACTCCCTCTTCCTCCCCAGCCATTTCTTTGTCTTCATGCTATCTTCCAGCACAATGCCAACACACATTTTTATACCGACATGCAGAAAACAAATGACAGAACAAATTCAGCTGTAAAAATAAATCAGCAGTGATTTTTCAGATGGAATCCAGCTCACAGAACAACTTTACAGCTCCTGTGCCAGCAGAAGGCAGAAATGAGCCACTTCAAGACTTTTCCGTTAAATATTGTCAGTGCAGCCAACCACACACTGAAAAAAACCCCAGTGCTTTAACAGACTTACATCTGCTATACCTCCAAGAGAATACATTGGTGAATTCACAAATCAAAGAACACTGAGGGGAAAAAAAGAAGTAATTTGTCAAACCATTGGTCAAACTGATCCAAAATGGCACACAGTCATGTCGCTCATATTTTGCTCTTTGAAACACAGGAAAAAAAGTAACCATTTACTGATATCAGACAATCATTTATTAGAGCAAAATCAAGTAAACACAATATTTGGATGAAAAGTCCAGATTATACTCTCTTAAATATAGTTCACAAATAAATTTAAACCAGTGTAATTATAGCAAAATTTGACAATGTACATTTCTATTCTGAAAGTGAAAAAAAAACAAACTACATAAGAAAGGGAAAAAAAGCAAACACTTTGGCATTGTAAAAAACCTTTGTAAAACAACTTGGAAATACGTGTGAGAAACATTTGCATTCACACATGCAAGTAGCACTGCTGATGTTCACTGCTATGCAACTAAGTACAGGGGAAGGAATACACCAAGGAAAACAGAAATCAGTGTGAACATCACATTCCCTTGTTTGTTTTTTTTCTGGCTCAGACTTGAAGTAAAATCTTTTGCCTTGCTCCTTGAGAGTTCTAGACATTTCAGAATCGTCAATTTAATTGAATTAATTTGCTTCTGGTGTATGCATCCAAAATATATTTAGGTTAATATCTACTTATGTGACCAAAAGACAAAGCATACTAATTAGCTGCTTACACACACAAGTGCAATGGTATCACACACATAACTCTGAATGTTTATTTCACACTAAGGATTCCTCTCTGGGGTCTGTTCTACCAAATACTACTAAATACAATAGTGCAAGGGCACATCTACAAAGATATGTGCCTCTGGATCTAGATCTGAAGGAAAGTTCACATGTATCAGAAGTCACTACCCTGCAGTTTTCCACGGTTCGTCTGCCAAAGGTTAGTTGGCTGTCGGACCTACTGGAGAAAGTGTTTCCTGCACGCGCAACCTTCTGGGTTGAAATGGGGTAAGGAGCCTGTGAAATGCGTGAGCAAGTAAAAGCTGATCAGTTCAGCAATTTCTTGTATCAGCAAAACTGTTTCCAGGTTTCACATCTACACAACCAGGTTGAAACAGCCTCAGCCTACCCCACCCTTGAATTATGCTCACAGGGAAGGGCCAGTTCCAGCCTCAACAGCGATTGGATTACACAAGCACAGCAAGGCAACTCTATTGCTTCAGACTGAAACTGCTCAGAGGGACGAGAGTACTGGACCCTAAGTACCTGATAACACAGATAAGCCCTGAATTCGAAATACAGGTCTGCATATATGGAATCACAACAAGCCATTTCCCTGCATAAATAAGGCCCCCAAACCTGCTAACATTCCAAATTCACATTCCTTATGTACCACAGCCTTGTAAACTACCATTCGGGAGTTACTACCCTAAAACTAAAGGTGGAGATGAAAGAAACAATCCTACTACCTTCTCAATGCTAATATTAGTACTTGTGAGGCATGTGGTCAACTGGGGCTTGATCTGAGTTATCTTTCAAACCCAGCTGGCCCTACGGCCCCGTGAGTAGTCATGCCAGCACGCAGGAAGCAGCACGCGTGCTGAAGGACCAGTTGGGTTCTTCTGGCGGCCAATCTTTCAACACAACACACACCCTTAGGTACAAGAATGAATTCAGTAGTCTAGAGAATGGCACAGCATGGACTTCAGAGAGATGTGCAGAAAGGATGGCAGATGGATAAGGAAAGCACGCTAACGGTAACTCCAGGCATTTCCCAGTGGTAAAGCACACAAAGCAGAGAAAGTGAGTTGGTTTCTTGAGCTCAACTTGAATTTTTTAGGACAGGTAGCTAAAAAAAGGATTCTTAAATTTGTGCACTAAAAGTCATTACAATAAAAGAAAATGTAATAAATTATACAAAACAGAAATGCACTGCATGTGTAGGGATACCTATTCATAGGAAATAATGAAATATAAGAACAGATTATGATTAAACAGGTGAAGACCACAGAATAAGTCAGTGCAATAACCAGAATTATTACACGCACCAGTCATCAGTTAACGTTTCTATTTCTGTGTCTGAGCATCGAATGACTTTGCACCTTGGACCTCTACTTACACAACACTCATAAAATCATCTCAGCCAAACAGTTGACATTTGACCGGCCATTAAAATGAAATTATAAAAGCACTTTTATTTCAGGTGAGGGATTTCTGAACCGACATGAACCAGGACTGTTTGAGAGGCTGTAACTGGGTTATGCTGAAAGCCTTATAAACTTACAGGTCTGGAGAGATAAGCTCTCTCCTAGTAGGGCTGGAAATCCAGATACAGGGGAAAAAAAAAATTATATGCAGTGCTTCTGTATCAATATACCCTCACAGACAGCATGATACTGCAATCTGCTTGCTCTAAATCTATTACAATTTACTGTAGATTAAAATTGTACACGTTTTATCCAGACTGACACACCAATAGTAGCTGCTGCATGCTAGGAAAACTTGTCTGCGCGTGCACGCGGCTCAGCCTGTTTTAGCCTTCTCATGTAAGGGCAGAGCCTTGAAAATTCAATTTGTACTGTTAAACTATTCGTAGCTTCATGCACGTTTTAGGCGAGAAGCTAAAGTGGCTAGCAAGTCAGGATCTGCCAGTGGCTATGGAAAACAAAAACAAAAATCAATAAAAACATCTCTGCTTCTTATCACAGCGCACTTTAAAAGTTGTTGTTTGAAAGTAGGCAGTGCTGGGCGGGCACAGGCAAGCGGGTCTCCAGCTGGGCTGCGAGCCCCCGCTGAGGCTGCGGGCTCGGCGCGGCCGCGATAACGCCCCGCGGCCCTCGGGAAGAGGTGACAGGGGAGATCCCTGCTCCGCGCTGACGTTCCTGAGAGAACCGCCCGGGAAGGTGACATTCCCTCGGGCTCATCGCTCCGGCGGAGCGGCCAAGCCAGGGCGACAACAAGTTCCCCGCCGGACCGAGAGGGCAGCGCTGAGGCGGCGGGACTCGGGACCCCGAGGCCGTCACCGAACAAAGCTGCGGACCACGCGGAGCCAGCGGGGTCCCCACCCGCCCCGGAGTAGGTGTGAAGCCCCGGGAGCCACCCACGGCTTCCAGGACGCTACCAGCACGGAGCTCCGAAGCCACCGGGGAAGTCCCGGCGCGGGGGCAA
>JANHFX010002037.1:0-11633 GCA_027560015.1 Chloroceryle amazona
AGGCAGAGAAGTGCGGGCCGGGCCGGGCGGCCTGTGACAGCTCCCGCCCTTGAGGGGCCAGCTGCCCCCTAGAGCGTCTTCCGGGTGACCCCGCGGCCCTGGAAGCTTTCTGGAGGTTGGGGTGCCAGGGTCCCGTCAGCCACGACGCCTCGTCTCTGCTTCTTCTCAGTCTCTGACCTCCCCGGGGCATTCGGTACTAGTTTACTCCGGGTCGAGGCGACGCTTGTAAATAGGTGATTGTAAATAAGTTGTCTTTGAAAATACATTGGTTTGAGGTGCCGGGACGTAAAGCTGAGTTTTAATTTGGAGTTCTTGGAGGTGCCATGCAGTTTTAGTAACTTGCTACTCCTTTTGTTTGATCTCTTCCCTCTACATTAACCATTAACATGTCTTTGTGCATATAAAAGATGCTGGAAAGAAATGGTCAGTGCACTGACTTGAAAGCATCTCTAGGAAAGATGTGTTTGTAAATGTGGCAGTGATGCATAATTACTTCCCAGCAGAAATGTATTTCAAGTGGCTTAACTCGTTCCCTTTGTATGTTAATGCTCACAAGATGTCTTAAAAGCAGGTCTGAGATGACACCTCCTGAGGTGTCTGCAGTAGGTGGGGACAGGTGACTTGTTTCAGGCAGGATAGTCCTAGCTAAGATGATATAACCCATCCTGTTTTGTTGGTAGTGAGCCTGCAGCGTAAGATGGGAGTAGAAGAACCCAGGGGAACACACAGAAAAACTAGATGATCCTGTCATTGATGCACTTTGAAGGGTTACAGGCATAAACAAAACTAGGCCAAGTCTTGCCATGAAAAATCCCTTTTGTCAAATTGAAATTATAAAAATTTAATTTGTAACCAGACTCACTAGCTATTAATATTTTTCTAGACTACATTCATGTTTGTGTGTTCCTGAATAGCATGTTTAATATAGCTTTACTCATAAAGTTAGATGTTCTGAAAGCATTGCCTATGCCAAAAGTTTTAAAACCATGTTAAGTTTGTGTCGTGGAGCCAACATGTGCTACATGTATCATGTACCCTCGCACAGATAATCATCTATACTATGCTAGAGAAGATGGTTTACTGTTACATGTTAATATGAAGCAAATGAAATTGTCTGTAGCTGAACATTAGCATTAAAGTGATATCATGGCTAGAGCTCAAGAATGTAAAAAAAAAATGTTGAAACCATCTTTTTTGTGTCAGTAGGTTCTTTGCTGTTACTCATATCCAATAAAGGTGTTGAGGTACTTTTCATATGTGATTAACCAAATGAAGATATTAAAAAAAAGGTTTTTCTGTGGAATTCATTAGTCAGAGAAGTTATTTTATGTAACTTAATTCCAAAGTGACTGCTTCACACTTCTTGTAAACAATAGTTTTTGGATATTGGTCTTTCAGTTATCTTTTAGAAATGGTTATGCAGATTGGACTCCTTTGAGAAGTGCAGCCAATGTGTATTTGCTGTTCTAGGTTTGTATACAGCAGCTCCCATGTAGGACTCTAGATACATATCGTGTAGAAACCCAATCTGAAGTCAGAATAAGAAAGTAACAGTAGAAGAGCCTTTTACCTTTTTAGCTGAGAAATGTAAGCTTTCAGCTTTTCAGCAGAGATGATGTGAAAGAAAAAAAGGATGATGTCACTATATAGAAGAAAGATAGATTAATTCATTTATATATGAATGGAGGGCAGGAAATGGAGAATGCAGGTAGAGAAATCAAAAACAGAATCAAAGCACTTTAATTTCTTTCTCTAACTTTGAAGAAGAGTAAAAGTCAAATGGAAAATAAATCCATAACTGACAAAGACACTTTTTTATTAATAGATGGAATATTTGTTGAAATTGGATTAAGGATTGAAATAATGCTTTTGAGTACTTAAAATATGCTGTTTTATCAGTTTGAAAGTTTAGCTTCTAAGTGACATAAATTCTTAATTTATAAAATAATTTTAGGTTTTGCTTCCTGGATGTTTGGTTCTTTTGCCCTCTGCCTCCTAGTTGTGCCCCTAAGGAACTCTGTGTTCCTGTAATGCATCTCCAAGAGAGAGACATGGGGCTTTAGCCGCCTTACCTTCCATACATTGATACAGCAGTTGTACAGTTATACTTGCATCACCTTAGGGTTTACTTCACAATTCCTGACTGAACAGTTTGTTTCCTACTTTATTATTTCAGTTCTTGCATCTCCCTGTGATTGTCATGTGGCTGTCATATTGCTAGAACTCTCTCTGCTGAGACTTTATTGAAGGATCTTATTCAGACTGGGGGGAAAAAAAAAAAAAAAGATTGACCAGATTGTGGGTTTAGATAGAATTGTAGAGATCTCTTTGATACCAGTGGGAGTGCATCCCTGGCATTTGAAAATGGAAGCTTGCCCTTTGAGCTATTGATAAAGAAGTAAATACAGAAATTAAATTTTGCTGAGGCATTTCTTTGGTTTGTGAAGGATGTTTTATTTTATTTTTTTTCCCTGATTTTATTCTGTCATATTAAAACTGGTAGGACAAAGTGGAAGAATATGACCAAGACTGCCAGGTCGTGCAAGGCTTTCTTCCAGTACTTCTCCAGCTTGAGGGTAACAAGCTTCTGTTTTTTTCATTTATCTGTAACTGTCTTCATCTTGTTGAATGCATTTTCCTCATTAAATCAGAGAACAGAAATAGAAATGCTGAAAAGATTACTTTTAATGAATTGATTTACTCACTCAAAACTAGTAAGAACAATGGTATGTTTAAGTAAATTTCATTGGAATTAAATCAGTTTCTGTTGGCTGCATCATCCCAATTTCAGAGCTTCAGAAATCAAAGTAAATGATTCTGTGGACATTTTGTTACTGGTTATGCTGTCTTGCTCCATCTGAATTATGGGCACTGGTAGGATAAAACTTAGCATGTCATTCAGAGTATTCATGCCACATACTTAATTGCAATGCAACCTATTGTCAGTAAAATAATCCCATACTAAGGAAGCTTTACAGCAAACTACAGTACTATCTAAACAAAGTGCTCTTATGGGTGAAGTCCCTAGATGAGATACCTAGGAAGAAAACACACCCATATACAACTTTGAGAATTGCCCTATGTTAGTTTGATGTTCTTGGACACAATAAATGTGTCCAACGCTATTGTGAAGTGTAAGACCTGTGTGCTTTTTAGAAACATAATGAAATAACTGTGAAGGTTAAAACTGTACATCTTGGAAGTTTGCTGAGCTTTATTCATTAAGCTCTTTTATGCAGTGAAGCACAACTGGTACATACCCAAAGAATTGCAGGTTTTTATCCTTACTGCTAGCATTTTTTGTTTTAATACATCATAAAAAAAATACAGCATGGTAAAACTGAGGCAGCATGATTAAATCTTAGGAGACTTTACTACAACACCTTCAGTCCAATTAAGCTGTTTTCTTGCGTTTCTTGCTTGTAGAAACTGATTGTAAATTGATTTGGTAGTAGTAAGCACATTGTTGAAAAAGTTTTGGTATTTAGTCCTTTGTGGAGCACTATTTTTTCCCCCACAAAATTTATTTTTCCTGTTAAATCTGAATAAAGAGAGATTATTAGAGTTGCTGGTGTCATTCTGAATCTTCCCATTAAGTTAAATAAACACTGAATCTGAACTCTGAACCATTAACAGAAGTCATTAGCTGCTGTCTTTAAAAACAAATTAGCCTTGCTTTTATTCATGCTGAGAGGGAAATTTTCCTGTTTTGAGCTTGCTGTTCTTGGACACCCAGGGTCCTGAGAAAACTGGTAGGCCAAGTTGTTAAGCTGCTTTCCATCATATTTGAGAAGTCATAGGAGTCTGGCGAAATTCTGCTGCATCATTCCCATTTTCAAAAAGGGGGGAAAAAAGAAGGACCTGTGTAACTATTGGCCAGTCAGTTTCACCTCTGTGCCTGTCAAGGAGCAGATCCTTCTGTTGGCTCTGCTATGGCACAGGGAAAGTGAGTAGGTGATTGGTGGCTACCAGCATGGTTGCACCAAGGGCAAATCATGCCTGACAAATCTGTTGGCTTTTATGATGGACTAACAGCATCAGTGGACAAGGGAAGAGCAACTGACGTCATCTACCTGGACTTCTGTGAAGTCTTCATCCCTGTCCTGCATGACATCCCAGTCTCTAAATAGGAGCCACTTGGTCAATAAGGAATTGGCTGCATGGTCACACTCAAAAGAGTTTTGGTCAGCAGCTTGTTGTCCAAATGGCAACCAGAAATGAGTGGTGTTCCTCAGGGATCAGTACCGGGACCAATGCTGTTCAATATCTTTGTTGGTGACATGGACAGCGTGATCAAGTGCACCTTCAGCAGGTTTGCAGACCACACCAAGCTGTGTGGTACAGTTGACATGCTGGAGGGAAGGGATACCATCCAGAGGGACCTGGACAGGCTTGAGAGGTAGGTCCATGCCAGCCTCATGAAGTTCAACAAGGCCAAGTGAAGGGCACCCCACCTGGGGTGGGGCAATTCCAAGCACAAGTACAGGCTGGCTGACAATTGGATTGAGAGCAGCTCTACAGAGCAGGACTTGGGGGTTGATGAAGCGCTTAACATGAGCCAACAATGTGTGCTGGCAGCCCAAAAAGCCAACCATATCCTGGGCCGCATCAAAAGATGCATGGCCAGCAGGTAAAGTGAGGTGATCCTGTCCCCCTAATCTAGTCTCATGAGACCCCACCAGGAGTACTGTGTCCAGCCTGGAGCCCCCAGCACAAGAACATGGGCCAAGGGAGGGCCACGAAGATGATCAAGAGGGTTGAATCACCTCTTCTACAAGGACAGACAGAGAGTTGGGGTTGCTCAGTCTGGAAAAGAGAAGGCTCCAGGGAGACCTTATTGTGGCCTTCCAGTATCTGAAGGGAGCCTGCAAGAAAGCTGGGGAGGGACTTTTTAAAAGGGGCTTGTAGTGACAGGATGAAGTGTAATGGCTTTAAACTGGAAGAGGATAGATAACAGGTTAGAAAATAGAAACCTGTTTTTTTTTACTCTGAGCATGGTGAGGCACTGGAACAGGTTGCCCAGGGAAGCTGCGGATGCCACCTCCATCACTGATGTATGTAAATCCAGGTTGGAAGGGACTTTGAGCAACCTGATCTAATGGGGGGTGTCCCTGCTATGGTAGAGGGATTGGAACTAGATGTTTCCAACACAAACCATTCTATGATTCTAGCAATCTGGAAGGTTTTGTGTACAGCAAGAACTGTGTGAGGCTACAGTAAGAGAAACAGTTATATAAGTAAGGCTTGATATTTTAGTTCTGAAGATCCAAACTTAACCACTGGGCAGTGAGCTTGAGTAATTAATTATCTGTTCCTTGGAGAAGCATGTGAATTAACTAAGCAGTCTGTGCTTTTTAGAGGACTTTCTCAGTTCTCTCATACCTCTTTCTACTTTTTAGGAAGAAAATTTTGGCAATGGATAAATCAGGTTGCAATTTGGTGTGCATTAATATGCTGGTTATATGTTATTTCTATAGGAAATTAGACAATGCACTACTGTTGAAAGCTGACCTTTCAGAATGTGGCAGAGTGTATGGCGATTGTTCTCCTGGATTCTCTTCCTGCCCTTGATAGCCTCAAAAACTGAAACAGAAATGTTATTTTTGTATTCTACAGTGCTTGGAAGAGTTGGGCTTCGTAAACTTGTCCAGGAATGTATTCATTAGGAGGATGTGAATACAGGAATGTATTCACAGCAGAAAAAATGTGACAAGACATTTTTAATCCTGTGAGTAAATTGTGTCAAGTGCCATGAAATTTAAACTTGATGTTTTGGGTCCCACTTTACTTATTTTCTTCTATTTTAATATAAACAGCAGTGACGGTTGTTTTCTCTTCACACCCTTTGTGTCACTCCCAGTTCAGTAAGTCCCAGTTGTATCTCTCTGCAGATGTTTTGAATGAAGCCTGAAGGAACCTACTTCAGCATTCCTCTGTATCTTTGGCAATATTCTTTGTCCAATACAAAAATGGGCTGTTCAACAATGTGTGTTGCTTAAAGCTTCTGAACAAAACAAGCAGTCATGGGACAAGAGCAGGGAGTTTTACGTAGATCTAATAAGAATGGTTAGAACACCAGAAAGTGGAGGGTTAGCAAGGCAGGCACATCACATGTTTATGCAGTAATATAATGATAGTCTTTTTCCTAACAGGGTGTATCTTTGAATACACTTTCATAAACTGCTGCTGAATGCTAAACTGATGTCTCATGAAACTGTTGTGTTTTTTTTTTTTTTTTCCCCAGGATCACATTCCTAACTAGTAGGCATCCTATATGTGGAATAAAAATTGTTTATTCATGTTTGTATTTGTTAAATTTATCTCCATTAATTTTAATCTGCCATTTAACATGTTCTACTGATTCCATCAACTTCTAACGTTCTTCCCTATTGCCTTCTAAGTTTTCTAATGTGAATTCCATTTTGTCATCAGTGAACTTTGTAACTACTTTCAAGTTTTCACAGCTCAGTTATGAATGTGTTGAACTGTATATGCCCTAGGACAGAACACTGGGACTCCTCCGACAACTTCTCCCTGCTGTGAAAACAGATTGGTTTTATTTATTTATTTATTTAACTTTTTAATTAACATAATTAATAACAATTTATATTTCTGCTGACAAGGCACATGTAAAGCGTTAAAGGCTGTGTTGAATTGGAAAGTGCTTTTACTTGTCTTCTGTATACTTCTGTACTGCCTATACGTTGCATGTTTTAGGCTGAGGTTTGTACACATAATCACTTGATTGCTGCATGTGACAAAGACAGCTAAGGTCTTCAGTGTTCCTTTTGCACTAGAAGGAATTCTTACCAGTTCCAACAGATAGGGCGTTTGTGGGCAACAGTTCAAATTAAGGTGCTTCCTAAATGCTTCTGTTTGAAAATAAAAGACAGTAGGCACTAGAAAGAGGTAAGCATACAGTATGCTTAGAGAGCTACCTGGGTAATACATGCAAAAAAAAGAGCATACATAATGTAGTGAGATGGATTGGTAGCATTGTATTTGCTCTAGAATAAGCTAAAATTACTGAATATTGATGTAGTGAAGCATAGCGTGGTTTGCATTTGAAATTGTTGAGTTTTGTGGGGAATGGCCCTTATGATTTGACATGAACTTCAAGGTCTAAGTGATTGATACACGAAAACATGTTTCTCAAAAAATATTATGGATTCTGTTTATTTTTTTGTTTTGTTTTCTTGAAAACATGAGAGTTGACATAGCAGACTGCAGTACAGGTGGTTGTGTAAAAACAATAAAACTGCAGTTAACTTCTGAAGAGGGAGAATGTTTTCACAGATGCTTTTTAAAAACTCTTTGTAGTAATGCATTTGAATGTTGGTTTAAATACCATAATGCTGTGTGAATGCTGTTGGCAAGTTGTCTCTGTGCTGGAAGTAGAAGCAGCAACTAGAAGAAGGCTCTCCTGAGAGATCCTTCTGCTTGGTGGGAAAAAATTTCCTGGAGGACTCAACCCAGGGGGAGGGGAGGTGTGGGGAGGGTGTAAGAAAGACACGTTGCTGTGATAGTCTGTTCATTGAGTCTGGTTGTTACTTGCCTGAGAGGTAACGGGATTATTCAGCTGGAAAGGTACTTCAAGAAGATTTCTTCCTGCTCAAGGCAGGATCAGCTGTGAGGCCTGAGCAGGTTGCTTAGGGGTTTTCTAGTTAGATTATTGAAATCCTTCAAGGACAGAGAAATTGTCCGCCTCTCGGCAGTGGGCTCTACTGCTTTCACCCTGATGGGAGGAAAAAATTATGCCAGTATTTGTCCAGTCATGTGTTCTTAACCTGATTGGTGGAACCGTGTGATCCCCATCAAAGTGCAGACATTTACAAAAGGGACAGAGGAGAATGTCAGTATTTGGACAGTGAGAAGTGGTTTGGTTGTGAAATGAGCACATTGCTTGAGAGAAACAATCAGTTAATCAGGTATTGGATGGTAAGGTGCTTTCACAGCCAGCTGAATGCTTGATTGTTAAATTACAGATTTGAATTAAGAGATAAGTAATTACTTAAAAGTTATATGAATAAATGAATGTGGTCAGTTCTATCTTTGCTCTGAAGATCAGGGACTGGATATAAAATTGTGTCTTGATCTGGAGTTATTTTAGGGTGAATTGTACTAGCTTTCCTTCAAAACATCTAAGGTAAAGTATTCTTATTGATACTGTATTGCATTTTTTTTTCTGTTTTCTATGAGCAGTTCCTTGGCAGACGGATTTATGATCTTGACATGTTCTCACAGGTTTATTAATGTTCAACAGCTGTGTTTTGCTTTAAAAAATCCAACCTTGTATTGCATCCCAATAGTTCTCCCTATTGTCTTCCCATCAGTTTTTGTCTTTTTTTGCCTTTATTCTGTCTCGATAAAGACAGAATTAAAAATGTTCTTTAGAATTAGATATGGGTGAAAAGAAGCATAGAAGGAGCAGAAGTGTAAAATTTGAGAGATAGTAGGTATTTTGGTAGAACTTCCAGGGCTTTGGATTTTATGATGACGGGCTTAGAAGTTCTGTTGTGAAACACTTGACAACATGTAATATTTTGATCATTATTGATTATGCAAGTGTAATAGCTTGACCAGCACCTGCATTTGAAAGCAATTCTAATCATATATAATTTCTCAGCTTACACACTGGACTGTCATGTGAAGAAGATTGGTATGGATAGAAAACCCATAACAGATTTTAAGACTTTCCTGCAGGCATTTAATTTTTAACACTATCACTTTAAAACGAGGTGGCAGGGATGATGAAAGCAGCTTGTATGTTGACCATATCTGTGCTGTTTCTGAAATTCTGTTTAAATGCTTTTAATCATAAAGAATTAAGTAGGTTGTCCTCATACTGCTTTGTTCAAGAAGCCTAAAGCAATTTGTGCTTCAAGTTTATAACCTTTTTTTGCATGTGTGTCTCAAGTCCATTTCTTATCTAAGTTGCTTTAGTTGTGCTGTGTTGCAAAGTATTTCTTCAATATAGAAATGAGCCATGCCCATCACTTCTGAAGTAGCTTCATCTTAGTGTGAGGTGTTTTTAGAAAGTTCTTTGATTTTTAAATGAGTCGAGGTGTTGCTTTTTATGAGTGGTTCAGGCTGTGTATGTGATCAATCATAAGCTGGTTTATTTTTTGAAAATAAATTGAGTCTTGATTAAAAATTGAAAGCTTTATGTAGTAAGAATTTTTAGGGCCTACAGAAAAGGAGGACATCTAGGAGTACTATCTGCATTGTTTCATTTGACAGTATTGGTGAATTTTCTGGCTTGCATGCTTTTAGTTTTTTAATACAGCTGTTTGCTTAAGTGTTCTTGAGTTAATGTAGATATTTAGGGCTCTGTATAGGAAACTGAAAATCATCAGCTATGGTCCACGTGGATCATAGATCAGAAGCTATTAGAATATCTAATACAGAATGCTTTGCTTCATTTTGACAGGCTCATGTTCCTTTCAGAATGCTAATTAAATTCTACATTTCCAGATTATGTCTTGAATCCAAAAATATAGAGATTTTTTCTTTTTTTTTTTTTTTTGTGTAGTTCAGTATAACTATCTGTAAGCTGCATGATACTGCCAAAAATTATATACAGACTATTTTAATCTCCAGGAAATACTCATTTAGGCTAACTACAGCAAAAATACATTTCTTTCACTGAAGTTTTTAAATGAGTCTGATGAAAAAAACGCATATCTTTTTGAATATATATGTACATCATCTTTTTGGTATATCATGTAAATATCATATCAGTTTTGCATGTACTAAAAGCATTAAAAAAACCTAAAGCAAACACTCCAAAGTGTCATTAGAACTGTGTGCTGAATGCAGATCAGAATTTTATGGTCCAACATCATCCTCAGTGATACAGAGGTGTGGGGCAATGTAAAGGAGAGGCAGAAAAAAGTCCGTGGAGTCTTTTACCTACTTGACTACTGTACCTACTTACCTACTGTAAAGATTGTCTTTTCCAGAGGAAATCACTGTGAAAGGGCTCTTCAGACTTGTGTAACCCGTGATAACTGCTAGTCTGACTGCCATAGATCTTGGAAAAAAGAATACTCCTAAAAATTTTATTATATTGTGTACAATACTTGCAGACTTCTTACAGGAGAGAGAGAATAGTTCTCTTTAATCAGCAAGTGTTTGAGGAAGGAAACTTTCTCAAGTTCCCCGGAGATCTTTAGTCATTTTGGTAATATTTTTTTCCCTGTCCTTGTTTGGCTTGTGGCTGTTCCCAAGGGCTTGGTAGTAGGTCATCCTAAAAGCTGTTTATGCTCAAAATATGTTTGCAGGAGATCTTTGTACATGTAATGAACTGTCTGTGTCCAACCACTGCATGTGTTTTTCTTTCTTAGCAGCAAGGTATTGGTCGGCCAAGTGTATACCATGCGGTGGTGGTCATATTTCTAGAATTCTTTGCCTGGGGGCTCTTGACAACTCCAATGCTAACTGTAAGTATTATTGATCAGCTATTGTCTTGGCAGTAATGACAAAAGTTCATTTGTTAATTCCTAGGGATCGGTGTCTTAGTTTCTTTAACAGCTCCTGCTTACCTCCAGGAGTCTTAGCATTCAACACTGCGCAACACTGTTATACTAGAGCTGAGGTCTGGAATGCTGAAAGACTAAAGATAATAAAAAATAAATTAGCAAAATGCTGTATTACTCTAACTTTTATTTGCCTTTTAGAGTAACAGTTTAGCATATTGATGAAAGTTGCTGTGTAAATTCTCGCTTTTTCTAAGTCTTCATAGTTCAAGTAACCTTCCAGTCATAACAATTGAATAAATTATGCATCCTGTAGTAAATATTGTACAGTATTGCAGGCTGGTGGTTTTGCTAGCATATAACTTGAAGTAAAATGTAAAGGCTTTCGTGCAACAAATGGATTTTATAAGTATTTCATATGTTTTGGAATATAGTTATTTTCCAGATGAATAGATAATTTGAGTGCTTGATAATAGGATACGAAGCCTTTCATCTGGAGACATGAGTCTTACTGAAATCAGACCTGTCTGAGAGAAGTCTCTTACTCCAGTTTTTCATCGGATAATACCCAAGAGCCCTTTGAATACATGATGAGCATGATTTTGAGGGACTGAAAGACGTTGGAGTTAATTAATTATTCTCTTTCCCCAAACTCCAAGTAAACTCATGTATGTCAATCTTGAAAAGCATTTGTCTGATCTTCCTAAAGACAATCACTGATCTTTTTATCATAACTTTTTATATGGACAGTTTTGTTAAGCTAACAGATTACCATAACATAGGTGTTTGAGTACTATGTTCAGTTTTGGTCCTTGCTATACAAAAAGAGATACAGATAAGCTGGAAAGGGTCCAGAGAAGGGTCATGAGGATGATGAGAGGACTGGAAGACCTGCCATATGAAGGTCTGGGTTTCTTCAGCCTTGAGAAGGCTTAGGGGAGACCTTATTACCATGTACAGTACATAAAAAGGGCTGCCAAGAAGATGGGAGGCTCCCTTTTTACAAGAAGTCACATGGAAAGACAAGGGGTAATGGATGCAAGTTACTCCTGGGAATGTTCCAGTTGGACTCCTGTAGAAAATATCACCATGAGAGCAATCATACATTGGAATAATCTCCCTAGGAAAGTTGTGGATTCCACCCCCCTTCCTCCC
>JANHFX010002038.1:0-17838 GCA_027560015.1 Chloroceryle amazona
TTTCCTTTCCTTTCCTTTCCTTTCCTTTCCTTTCCTTTCCTTTCCTTTCCTTTCCTTTCCTTTCCTTTCCTTTCCTCATTATATATTTTTCCTTTTATTTTTCTTGCTTTTTTCTTTTCTTTACCTTTTAGTTAGTTTGTTTTTTTTTTCATTTTTCTTTTCCTTTCTCCTTTTCCTTTTTCCTCTCCTTTCTATCCTTCCCCTCTGCTGCAGCTGCCTGCAATCTATGCAAAGAGCATTTGACTTTCACACACCCGTTAATCATTTGCCAGCTCAGCTTGCAAGCAGGGCCACAGCACATGAGCACAGCAGCACCACAGGGCTGGAGTGTGGGGTTGGGATTTGGGGAGGGAGGGATGAGGCAGCATAAGCCTAAACCACCAGTGCCTCATAGAATTAGAGGCGGTGGGATTGGAGGACCCATGGCTGGGAAACACCAGTGGATGCTCCTGCTGTAATGAGCAAAAAGCTTCCACAAAAATGCTCCTGCAGATAGCATCACAATGGGCTCAATTAAACTGACTCCTCAAAATGCTCTCCACTGGGAGTGGGGCCACCAGCAGCCACTGCCTTGGCACTGCTGCCTTGCCAGCACCCAGCAGGCAGCTCTGCCCACCCTGCCTCTGGTTGGGCCCCACTCCCCACCTCAGCAGAGTCCCAGCTCACAGACAAAATCTCTCCAGATAAAATATCAGAGAAAAGGGGATTCACTTGGGTAAGGGATGCCTTCAGCTCTGGGGCTAGAAGATTAATTGGGCTCCAGTGGCTGAGGGTCTACATCCAGGAGCTCAAACAAATATTCAGGTGCCTTTCTCCTTCTCAACATCGAGCCCCATGTCTTTGTCCAGCCCTAACCCTGCTGCCATTATCACAGCGCTCCTCAGCAAGGGGCCCTGGGGTGGGATGATGCTATCATCCCACAGCAAAGAAGAGGACCCAGAGAGCCAAAATGCCCTGAGGCCCCTGGGCTGATTGAAGCAGTATAAAGATCACATCTCCCAGGCAAGAGCATGAACTCCTTGGCCATCCTCCATGCCCCTCAAGGCCTTGCACAGCCTGGAGGCACCAAGGGACTTTGTTCCCCCTGGGGAAACCAAGACCCAGCATGAGACCGGATCTGGGAGTCCCATGGGAGCAGAGAGCAGGGTTGCAGAAGCCAGCTCACAAATGGACTCCCCGGACTCCTGAGCTGCCAGGCTCTCCTGAAGCCTGCTGACAGTTCTCCAGCCACTGGGAGAGCAGTTGACATCAACTGGAGAAGACCAGCACCCCACAAAGCCACGGGGTCAAAAGCTCTGGTGGTCTTGGGCAGCCTCACTAGGCCACCACCAAGAGTTGCTACAGTCACCCTCATACCCCGGGAAGCATCCCCCACACATGGACCACGGCACCCCCAGTGCAGCCCAAGGGATGGCACAAGACTGCCCACTCTCCTCAGACCCTGCCTTTGACAGCTCCCAGATCTTTTTCTCCCAGCACAAAGAGTCCTCAGAAAGGGTCCAGGGCATCCAGTTTGGAGGAGAGCTACAGCCAAGTGCCTCGGGCAGACCACGAGGATGCTGAAGAATTTCAGAGCAAGGGGGCAGGCCAGCGGGACCTGGCAGGCGATGAGACGGGAGGACAATACAACAGTCCGTTTGTGCTCCTGGCTCCCAGCCCCCCTGGCCCTGCCTCATGCCATAGTAAGGCTGGTATTCAGGAATTAATTGATGTAATTAAAGTGTGGCATGACTTTGCCACAGCCTCCAAAGGTGGTGGCGATGCGCCAGGGCCTGCGGGTGGAAGAGGAGCCCCTCGCGTGCTATTCTCCCAACAGGAAAAGGGCACATCTTGGGCAGATCCAAGGCATGAAATTAGTATAAGGAGATTTTCAGGGAAGCGTAACGGTGCCAGTCTTGCCACCACCAGCAGTTGCGGGGTGATAATTCATCCTGGCAAGCTGCTGCATCCTGTCCCACCAGAGCAGCACCTCTGGCAGGAGGTGTCAGACCCAACACTGAACAGTCCACCATCTCACTGACCCAACTGGGCTCCATGGTTGCTCCACTCTGGTTGTGCACCGTGGCTTCTGAGCACAGAAGGGGCTTCAACATGGGGCTGGGGCTCTGCGCTAGCAGGTTGAGGGCCCCTTGCCTCATGCTGGAGCATGCACTACAGGACAGGGATGTCTCCAGCCTTCCCCCTTCCTCTGCCCTGGCTCTCAAAGGCGGCACAATTCAAACAGTGACAGTAACAATATCCCAACACTGAGAGCACACAGGGCGAGTGAACAGAGCCTGGCCCTGATTTCTGGCCGCTTGCCTGGGTGGGAATAATTTTCCCACTGGGGTTCCTGTGTCAAAGGGCTGCTGAGCCCGGGGCTCCCCACAGCACGCCAGCTGGAGCCCTCCCAGCTCACTGCCAGCCTGGCAAACTTGTAAGCAAACCCCCCAGTGCTTTCAGCAGCCTGGGGAGAATGGAGCTGGGGGAAGTGGGATCCCACACAGGGCTCTGCAGCCAGCTGGTGACAGGGGACGCCTCGTTGTTAATGAGGTGCAGAAGAGGTTGCAGACATCCGCCCTTCGCCTCCCCAAGGGCGCTGGCTCTGCAGCCGCCCCAGCAGCTTTCTCTGGGTACGGGAGCAGCAGCAGGCAGAGACCAGTGCTCCTCCACCTCTCCCCATCTAAGCATTGAGCATGTCCACGCCTGCTGGAGGGAATAAGGGATGCAGGTCAGGGTGCTGGGCCACAGGCAAACGCTTTCACTCTGCTAACACCAGGGGGGTCTGGTTACTGCAGGATGGAGGAGTCCATCCCCATCCCTACAGCACAGTGACAGCATAAGGACCGAACTGTCCCATCCTGAACCTCCACAGTTCCTTGCAGTGCAGTGCCTCCTCCATCCACCCTCCTCAGCATGTTCCAGGCAATAGCCCATCCTCCTGGCCAGGAGGAGGGACAAACCAGGAAGCTGAGAGATGAACAGCTCTGGTGTAAGTATCTCCCTGGGGTCCGACCCAGCACCACCACACCCCCTGCAGCCTCAGGCAATGGGCTGTGCTTTGGTTTCCCTTAGGAAAGGGAGAAACTAGCCGCATTTCAGCTTATTTCACATGGCTATAGAGGGGTGATGGTTGTCCCTGTGTTTGAGTGGCATCTCCAGCCAGCCTCTCCATCCTGCACGGGCCCTGGGATGGCAGACCACGATCATGGAGCAGGCAGGACATCCACAAGGATGCAGCCACTGGGCTTACTGGGCTGGGGACAAGCTAGGAAGGCAGCACCTCCAGAGATCCTTCCATCCCCTCGTCCAGAGCAGCAGAAGCCACTGCATGTTCACTACTGCTCCACCAGTGTGGAGCAGAAGGGAGAGCAGATGTGAGATCAGCCTCCAGAGCAGCCATTGGAAACCCCAGCAAAGTAATCCACCTGTGCCACAGAGCGCTGAAGCTCTCTCCATCCCTCCCATCCAAACTCTCTTGTGAGAGTGTGTCCACTTCTCCTGTGAGGCACTGCCAAAGCCATGCACCAGCTCCTCTGCCTCCAGAAACCACAGCTCCCATGCCTTGTGCACTCCATCCTTTCACGGCTGCTCACCAGACACTGCGGCTTGGCCCATACCCTGCGGACTCATTGTGAGCACTCCTGTGGCCCAGGGTAAACAAACAGCCTTTCCTCCAGGGCTGTTGCCACCGCAGCCGCCCTTGGACCGGCTGCACAGCTGAGAGGTTTAGCGAGGTCCAGCCCTGTGGTCGCTGTGGGCTGGGCTGCCGCACTGCTGCTACCATGGCTGGCAGAGACCAGGGCTGAAACAACAAACAAACAAGAAACATGCACAGCTTGGCTAGGCCTGAACACTGGAAACAGAGATAAGCTGCTCCGAAAGCTGAATCCCAGCAAGGCGGTGGAGCCAGGAGGAGAGGGCAGCAGAGCCACCACATGCCAGAGGGTGAGCTGAAAGCCCTGGCAGATGCCAGCTCCCAGCTCCAGGTGCTGGAAAGGGGGAGCACCTCAAGGTGTGAGCAGGAGCACCCAGCCACGCTGTGGCTACTTGCTCTGCCATACATGCTCAGCTCTAGCTGAGGGATGGAGGGAGGTCAGACTGGGCTGGAGAGCACTGTCCCATCTCCTTGCACCACAGCCAGCCCTGCCAGAGGCCACATGGCCAAGAGCACGCAGTGAAGGTGGCAAAATGAAGGGCAGTAAATCATTAAGCTGCTGTGATTCCACTGTTAGACCTCACACTGGAAGCCCTCGACTTGCCTGTGACCACATGAGGGCTGGAGTCAGGGTCTCCACACCCAGCTCACTCATGAGATTTTTCTAAACAATCAATCTTGCAAGTGCAGTTTGGAGCAGTATCTGCTGCAACACTGGGACTGGGTTATTTCCACAGCCCTGATTCTTTGGAAACTGCTGAAGCAAGTGAGAGCATAGTCCACAGTCCCCTTGAACGCACCCAACCTCCCCAGAAGAGTTGTCTGAGTTCATGGTTTGAGCAGAAGACAACTTGTGTTTTATTCCCAGCTCTGCCACTGACTCACTGGGTGGCTTTGAGTGAATCACTTCTCCCCACATGTGTCTGCAGCTGGGCAGTGCCAGCCAGGGCCGCTGCTGCTCCCCAGGTGCCAGGCAGACATACCTGGCTGTCTGCAGGGTGGGCAGCAAGGGCACAACATGGTGGAGAAGGGCAGCTCTTAGCTCCAACAGAACCAGCCTCTGCCCTGAGGACCAGGCGAACAGGCCCAAGGTAAAGCAGGCTGACACCCTGAGCTGTACCCAGCCTGACTGAAATACAGCTGCTGCAGGCAGAGTGGGGACAATGCCAGCAGTGCTACCAAAGTGGTTTGCTTCCTCTCTTCCCTCTGGCCCTCTCCGCCATCCCCTCATCCTTGGAGCCCATCTTTGCCTCTGATGGCTTCACATGTCCCATTAGTTCAGGGCAGATGAGGCTCCCATACCCCCTTCCCAGTCCCATGTGTCTGGTTGGAAAGGTCCAGGTCAGACCTAACAGTGGTGTCCTCAGGATTTCAGATGCTTTGGGAGAAAGAGGCTCGTTGCTCCTTTGAAACTAAATGTTCTGGACCATCATGATGATCCAGCACTGTTAGTGCTATTCAAGTTCTGCATCTTCTGAGCTTGTACACACATCACTTGGGTAGCTGCACCCACAGACCTGTGGGGTGTTGCTCCCATGCCCATCATGGCACTGGGCTGGGCAATTGTAGCCATCAGGTATCTAGGGTAGATACCTGGTCACCAGGCTCCTGGAAGAGCTTCCAGAAGAGTGGCTTCTGGGATGTTACAAGGGGATGAAGAAATGCAGAAACTGGTAGGGAATGTGGATGGGTGTCCTAGGTCAGATATCCAGGAGAGGTTGGGAGGTGCAGTATGCAGTGTTGCAGATGTTTGGAGGAGAAAAGGGTCGGTCCATGAACACAAATCCCCCTGATGATATTGGCTCACAAGTTTCCTTCTACATGGTTACCCAGGGGTGTGATGTTCTCTGCATTTTACCAAAGAGAAAACTGTGGCAGCAAGAGGCAAGTCAACTACAGAGGTCAGCAACAGTGTGAACTTAGAGAGCAAGCTTGGAGCACCCTGCCCAGCACCTCCAAGACGCAGAGCCTTCCCATGAGGGCACTGTTCCCCTCTGCAGGGCATGTGGGTGCCCCAGGCGTGCAGCCAGGCATCAGAACCTCTGCAGCATAGGATGAACAGCCACAGAGACAGGGAGGGGGAAAAAAACTGCATCAGAACACGGGTATCTTCCACAGATAATGCAGCTACTGAGGTCCCAGGGGAGAAACAGAGAGGATGGAGAGGGACCTGCCACGGGGAACGCAGCAGTCCCAGCAGCCAGCTCTATTCCCAGCAGCCAGCTCTGTCCCCAGAGCTGTAGAGGTATGAGATAAGCTCTTCTCTGCCACAGGCTGTGGTGTGGCCCTGGGCACATCAGTCTCAGTCCCCACAAGGGCACTCCCCAGGGAGCCCCCACATTTCCTGCTGCAGCCCGTGGCAGCTGAACTCTCTGCTGGCGGCTCCACAGGTAGCTCCTGGCACAACCAGCTCACAGCAGAGCTGGGGCAAGGCACGGGGTCTCTACGGGCTTCCCCTGCCACCTCCAGGAGATCCACTCCACTTCCCAGCTGCCTCCAGGCAAGGCGGGGTTGCCTGTGTTTTGGACAGGCTGCGGGCAGGGGAAGAGCACCCTCTGCCGCTGCTCCGCCGGGCACTGCTGCAAACCCAGCACCCAGCCAGGAAAATCAGAGAACTTCCAAGGCCCTGGCTTGTCACCGGTTTAATAGACACGGAAAAAGGAAGTTTAGAAATCTGGTTCGCATCTCTAAATGGATTTGCATTCAGCATCTCTTTCAACAAGGGCAACGAAAACAGAGTTTGATATCATATGCTATCATTTTACTAATAAAAGCAGAGCACAGTTGCCAAATACATCCGAGCATCTTAAAAGTGCTCTTTGAATTAGAGAGACATTGCCAAATTTAAAGTGCATGTTCTTAGTTTGGAAACTAGACTGCATCAGTCAGAGGCGAGTACACCAGCAGAGATGAAGGATGCAGACCAAGTACCCCCAGTATTCTTCTACACACACCTACATCTGCGCACAGCTGCTTGCATATAGACAGGTCTGGACTTTGCTTTGCTTCTTCAGCGGCATCATCTCTGTGCGCAGAGTGGCCATCCCGGGCCCTCTCCCTCTCACACACCTGCCTGGGAGAGCTGGGATCCCACAGGAACCAAGGGAGCTGTGCTGCAGGAAGCCACGGCGGGATCCCAGCAGCCAGCTCAGGCTGCAGCTGGCCGTGTGCGGAGCAGCGTGTCGAGCCGGCAGCCAGCGCCTTGCGGCTGCTCTCCCACGGCTGCTCCCACCTGCAGAGAAACCTGGTGGGTGAGATCACCTCAGGGACCAGCCGGCCGCTGAGGTGAGTTCACAGCACAGAGCTGAGAGCTCTTGCGTTTGAATCAGAAGGGACCTGCACTTGGGTGGGAGCCGGCAGCTTTCCAGCCCTGTGACACCTCCCCCAGTGTGGCAGCCTGTCAGTGAGACACAAGTGAAGAAGAGCAGCCTGCAGGCCTTCTCCTGCTGCCTGGTCCAGGGTTCAGCATGCCCACCAGGGTGTTGATTAGAGACTGGGGGCCCTGCTTTTGGGGCATAGTGGGGACCAGCAGCTGGGATGGCTACAAAGCTTGTCACTGGCTGATGCTGGCTAACAGTACAGGGAGCTATCAAAAAAGCAGTTGTCGAAAGGGCTAGGTCTGATTGTTCTTGTCCCTGTCTGCCTAAACCTGTCTGCATACCTTCACGCCATGTTGACACAGTCCCCAAGGCTTGGAAAGGCTCCCAACTTCCTAAAAGGCAGCAGTTCAGAGAGGAGTTTTGAGGAGTCCCAGCCTTCATGCAGCATGAAGAACGATGCAGGGGTCCAGCTGTCCCTCCTTCTGGCCATGTCCCCTGGGGAGATGGGACCTCTGTGCTGGGTCTCCTCTGGAGATGCCCAATTCTCTCCATCCCAATCTCAGCTCCTCATGAAGAGGCATAAAATTGGGACGGGTGAATCACCCCCTTCCTCACCCCTAGGGCAAAGCTGGTCAGGAATTTTCTGTCACTGTAATTTTCCTAAAGGAAAATCCACTTGTGCCCAGCCGCATTTCTCAGCTCTGTGACCTTTAAGACTGACTGTCTGCTGGGAAAGCAGGAAACAAACAGATTTGTTTGGTTCAGTTTGATCCGACTCAGAATATTTTTGGTTGTGGTCCTGATCCAAAGTGTTTCATCTCAGATCAGTTCCACATTAATCTGTAATTCCCTGGCAGGCTGCGCTGCCAGCAGCACTGTAGCTGGGACACTGCTCCTTCCTGGGGCCCCGCTCCTGTGCCGCAGTGGATGGATCATTGTGCTGCTCAGAGCAGCCCTGGCCAGGTGAGCTGGGAGGGTCACACACAGATCAGCAGGAGCGTTTTTCAGAGGGTGCTGGCCCCCAGGTCTGTGACAGCGTCCTTCTCTGCCGTCCCTGAGCAGTTCAGCACCCACATCTGTGTGGTGGCCAAGAACCTGGCTTATAAATCATCACACAGCCCTTCATGGCTCAGCAGAAGGCTCCTCTGAAGCAGCTGCTCACTGTCTTCTCTACAACTTTTAGTCACTTCTCTCTGCTCTGGGACCATTCTCATTTCTGTCTGACATTTGCCCCATCACCAACATTCTTTGTCTTCTTGACACTGTACCTCTGCCCTGCTCATAATGCTGCGTGGGCATGGTGGGAACAGACAGAAAACCTTTGCTGACTCTTGCTGCTGATCTGGTTCCATGGTTGTAAGTCAGTGAATGTTTCAGGACATGCAGATGTGGGTCGGAGGCCAGGACTGACAGCAGCAAAGCAAGGACATTGTGTCAGGGACAGCAGTGAACAGGGGCCGCAGACAACTAGTGGCTGTGTGTGCTTGTCCCACAGCAGCTCCCCCGAGCAAACCTGGCTCTGGGAGGCACACTCCCAGTGCAAGAGGTGTTGATGGAGCCAGAGGCCTGCATGGGGACCAGTTTGCAGGCAGTTATGTCTGAGACAGAGTAGGGTTGCTGTGACCAGGGGAGCGGTACATAGAGGCAGAGAGCTGAGCCAGGGATCACAGAATCATAGAATCATTTATGTTGGAAAAGACCTTTAAGATCATTGAGTCAAACCATTAATCCACTATACCAAGCCCACTGCTAAACCATGTCCCTCAGTAGCACATCTACATGACTTTTAAACATGTCCAGGGATGGTGACTGAACCACTTCCCTAGGCAGCCTGTTCCAGAGCTTGACAACACCTTCAGTGAAGAAATTTTTCCCAATATCCCACCCAAACCTCAGCTGGTGCAATTTGAGGTCAAGGCAGGGTCTGGTCCTGACATATCATGAGCTATGGGGTGCCACATGGCACAACTGTGCTGTCCCTTTACTTCAGCCATGGTTGTTCACAGGCCCAAGCAGAAAGGGTTTGCAGACAATAAGGAAACTGTCCCTCCCTTTGGCAGGATGCACCTGCAGGTGGCATATGCAGAGAGCTGCTTTGCAGCAGGGTCAGCTCCAAGGGTGTCTCTGTTTGACATACATGCAGTTCTCTGCACTCTGCCCTGAAATCATAAGGGAGGACTCAAGCGTCACTCACGTCACCTTGCCACCCACTGCAGAAGTTTGTCCAGACACGAAAACATCCCAGCCAGCCATGGTGGCTTTATCTGGAGGGTGGGAAGGAGCATCTTAGTGAACCTCTGTACCATTAGTTACAGTCTCCTTCCTCTACCTCTTACAGAGCAACTGCAGGTGATGTAGGAGCCAGATAGTACATGACCTCAGACAGTAGGGAGCAAAAGGCAGGCTGAAGCTGAGGAAAAGTCAAGACGGTGAGAGTTCTGAGACATGGAAAGCTGGTGTACACATGGCCTCCAAGGAGGATTTTCAGGTTGTTTCTACAGGAAAATCTTACCACGTCTGGGTGTTTCAGCCTGCACAGCTGAGATAACAGGCACATACCATCATCTCAAGCAGCCAAGGCTCCCAGGAGCAGCAGCACAAAGGCAAACATTTGGATGCACAGGACTGTGCTTCATGGTCCCTAGGCACATCTTTGCTGTCTTGATTGTTTCTAAAGCACTCCTGGTTTCTGGGCCAGCTCCTGCACTGGGGCCCAAGACACGTCACTACACACTCGAACAATTTATCACTTGAATACCCAGTTCCCTGAACTCATTTCCTGGTAAAAGACTCACTTCACTTCTCTTTGATTCTCAGTACTTAAGACTGCCACAGATACAGATCCCATGTGCCATCCCACCTCTGTATGGACGATTCTTACTTCTCAGTATTACAGAACAGTTCAGGCTAGAAGGCACCTCTGGTCACCTTGTCCAAACCCCTTAGTATGGGCACTTGGGAGGAGAAAGACCCACACAGAAAAGGCAAGGCTGTGCTGACATGTCCCCAGGCAACCACCACGAGGCTATGCTGACATGCTCATAAGTGGCCACGTTACTGCTGGCAGTTGCTATCCATAGCCACGTGGGTGCTGCAAGCAGTGGCAAATGCATGGAGACCTGTGGCCACGAGCTGGCTCCAGAAAGAGCCGCATGACCACTGTGCACAGAGCCACCGTGCAGGGACGTGTGCCAGGAATTGCACAAGGAACGAGACAGCTCACAGACAGCATCAACATAGCAGGAAACACCTCCAATCCCTGGTAGCACATCTGTTCTCTTGGCATCACAGCACTAGGGAGGCTACAGGAGGGATGTGAAGGATGGGTTAGAAGGACAGTGGATGGGCACAGACAGTGGGAGAGGAACCAGGAAAGGGAGACAGGCAGTGTGACCAGCCGTGATAGAAAACAAGGAGCCAGAAAGAATATTCTTGGTTATCCAAAAATAAGGTCTTTCAGTTCTTCATCATTGCTACCTCCAAGGGTTTCAGTGCTGAGGACTGAGAAGTATGACATAGTCCAGAGAGACAGTAACTGTGACTAAACTACAAGGCCCAGGAACACCAAATACTCATGCTGAAAGGCATTCCTGAGTCAAGTCACACCACAGCTCCACAGCAGAGGACAACATAGTCATCCCTCCCACTCTTAATGCCAAAGTAAGTCATGGCAGCAGGAGGTGAGCAGTCATCACGCTGTCCTGGATTCACACACAGCCCTATGCAGCGATAGACACTGCCTGCAGCAAGACCTCAAGGTGCTGGGCAGACATTTGCAGAGCATCAGGAACATGGAGATGATGTGCCAAGGAGCTTTGCCAACTCCTTCTTCAGGCACAGTGGAGGTCACAGACTGCCCAGTTGCTCATGGTTTCTTTATTCTTGCTGCCATTTAAAATTCTTGCAGTTCTTTGCCTAGAAACACCTTTGCTGCTCTCAGCAGTTGTCGTTCTTCCTAACTCAACTATAACTTGCTTTGTTTTGTTCTATTTATCTTTCCAAGGTCAGTTTGCTTGGTTATCCTTATCTCAAAAATGCTTCTTAAAGAGCCTTGAATCACACCAGAGCAGCTACTCTGCCCACTGTTTTTGTGGTTCATAATATGTTGCTCATGCTAACCATCATTCACAGCAGCTAGCAACTCTTTGACCTGCCCTCTCCTTCACTGAGTTTTGGGGGAAGGAAAGCTGGACGCAGAGCCTGGAAGGGAATGGTGACGTGCTCTAATCCTACAGACTGGGTATAATTTATTGATGTAGGGTGAAGAAACAAAGTGTAATACTGTGCTTCAGGGGTAGGCTAGCCTCCTGCTTCTACTTTACTGCCACAAACAAAAATCCCAGGTAGCCAGGAAAGCCGAGCAGACCAAAAACTACCTGGGTCACCTCTTCCTGTATCTTCAGCCTCCTGCAGGTAGGGAGTCCAGTGAGAACGACCTGTCTCAAGCAAGCCCACCACACCAGGGCCAGCACACCTCAGGCCACTCCACTCTGCTGTGACTCGCTTTGAAAGACTCCTGCACCTGAAGAATGACTGGTCTCACTTCTGTGTCCCCACTGTGCTCAGTGGGGCTAGCTCTCTGTTGGCAGAAGCCCAAGACCAAAATCAAGCAATTCCTAACCCAGTTTTCTCCTCTGGCGACCTGTGCTGCCTTAGCAATATTCTTTGAAAACCCAGTGCAGCAGGATCCACAGTTTCAGAACAGCTGCTGCAGATCAGCATCTGTCAGCTGGTTCCAATGGCACAGAACAAGTTTACACCAACAAACAATCCTGTCCAGGAACCGGGAAGCATTGTTCTCATTACCTCCGCAATGCTTTTGGTCACAAGCTATCCCACAGGGAATTGGGGAGCTGGCTGTTTCAGCCTGGTTTCCAATAGAAACAAAACTTAAGCAATCACAACATTTTGCATTTGTTCATCCATCCCCAACAGCTCGGGGACCCATCGACAAGTTTCACCCAAAACTCACAGAGGGGTCAAGAAGGTGAAGGTCTAACTCAGTTTGTGACATGAGGTCCCTCTCTTCCACCAGTTGCATGGGGGGAACCCACACAGAAAGCTGCTGTGAGAGCTCAACTTCTGTCAGACACCAGAAAATAGTACATAGAGCTTCCCCAAAAGCCCTCCTCAGGCAGAAGCTTTAGGTAGGACTCATGCTTTTCAGGACACCAGAGCATTCACCAGAGAAGACACAGCCCTGGGAGAAGAGGTTTCCTCAAGCTGGCTGCTCAGACTTGCTGCCTCTGTTTTTGCACTGAGGCTACCACCACCATAAAGCAGAGAGGTTAATGCTGAGAAACAGAATGACCAAGAACACCGGTACCTGCTGGAAATAAGCAGCCCTCACCTTAGGAGGCCAGCACCAAAAATGCCAGGCAGCATCAGCCATGCCCAGGACCCAGAACAGCAGGAAGGGCCATAATTTTCTGACCCTTCCAGGCAGGTTTTAAAGATAATGGTGTCTTTTCTCTGGGCTTCCCCAAACACTCAGAACAAAATCCAGGGGAAACAACTGATGTCAGTGATTGATGTGCCCACTACAGGGCTTGAGCTGTTCATAGGAAGGAGCACAAAAATAATACAAGCTCACTGTTTATCTAACACTGGCCAAGGGCAAAGTCAACAAACAGCCTTGGTATCTCTTAGGAGACACAACGCTGACAGCTCCAGCCTGCCTTAAGTGGACACAGCATGCATTGACTTTGGCAGTGCTGACTGCTGTGTGCTGTCATGTCAATAAACATCCCCATACAGATATCTGGAGGAGGTGAATGGTCATGGGACATGGAGAACAGGGTTTGCTAGAAAGAGACATGGGAGAGAGAAAAATCAGTTTTATAAACAATAACACTTCACTCCATGATATGCCCATGAATAAGGAGAAGTAGGAGTGAGAATGGGGGAGGCTGTCTCAGATACTGCCCTGAAGACATGGTGTTGCTTATACTGCTGTGCGGCTGTGTACAGCTAAGGAGGTGGTGGTGCTGTTGATGTACTCACACCAGCCTTGCTGCTGCTTTCCTATGTGATTCTAGAAACATCTTTACCTCGCCACACAGTGTGGACCTCTCTGGTTACTCTTCTCCCAGAATACAGTCCCTATGTGCCAGATTGTCTGGAGAGGGATGCAGCTTTGTGCCAGGCTGTGGCTGGAGAACTAACCTGGGGCTGGGCTCCTCCATGCCCACACCTCCTCTCAGATCCAGCCCCTTTCCTGCCTCACAGCCCCACAGGCAACTCATCAGAAAAACTACATTAGGTGGATACAGCGGCTTACACATGACTCCTGGCAATGTTTTTCCTGTGGGAAATCCTCAAACTATGGCTCACAGTGCACATTTCACGCACTGAGATGGGACTAGTCTAACACAATCCTTCAGCTGCTCACTTTGAGAGGAGAAGCTTGTTTCCAACATCTTCAGAGCAAGACGGCTGCCTGAAATGGAACAAAAAGCAAACAAGCAGCCCAGGCAGCAGAGAAAAGACAGGCCTTCAGCCCTGAAACATTCACATCATAAAAGAAACAGCAGCTGGTGAAGGTCCTTCTGAAGAGCAGCTGTGCTCTCCTCCAGTGTATCAACCCTTTGCCCCCAGTCTGGTACTGTTGACAACCTCACTGAGAGTGCACTCTAAGTCATTAATAAAGACACTAAACATTGTTGGTTCCAGTGTCGAAAGAGCAGAGTATCTCTGCCTCTTCCATGTCCTTGAAGGAAAGGAGAACAGTAAGCAGTAGGCTGCAAGTTTGCATTTTCCTTAGCCTTCATTTTGCTGCTGGCACACTTGAAAGAGGCCCTTCTTGGTATCTTTCACATTTGCTGGCTCCAGCACTACTGAGCTTTGCTTTCCATTCCTGACAGCTCAGGCAATGCCTTAATGCCCACTGCAGGTCATCTGTCCCTGCTTCCGCAGCCTCTTCAGGAGTCCCCTCTGCGGCTCCTCCCTCCCCACAGTACCCTCTTGCATCAAGGGAGCTTGTCCCTGTCCAAGATGATGTTATTTCAGTGGACCCATGATTAAAAGGAAGGAAAAACTGCCAGCCAGTCTATCCAGAGGAATCAAGGGTGAAATTCCACCCTTCTCAAAATATCTAAGCTGCATGTACAATACCAAACCATTTTAAGAGCAACAATGCCCCCTGCCTGTCTCCATCCCAGAATGCTCTTCCCATTGCCTTGAATTTTCCAGAGGCAAATGAGCTGATATAGATCGGTCTCCTCTCTCATACCACAGCTAGAACATGCAACTCCAGGTTTAGGGGAGATGGGACTTTCAGGACTGGATTCTGCTTCAGCATGATGTAGGGTAAGAGTGGATTCACTGATGTCTGTGCCTGGGGGCCTAGTCATGGTCAAGTCATGTCCCTTGCAGAAGCCCACGTCCTCAAGAGCATCCAGGAACTCAGCTCCTTCTGTTTTCAGTTTTATAATACATACCGTTTCATAATCCATACCATACATTCTTGCCTCTCCTTTCAACTCCTTCACCTTTTCTGAACTCCCACTGTTCCAGAGAGAGGATGTTGCCCAGATCTTCCCACTGACCTCACTAGCGTGCTCCATGTCTTCTTGCTTTCTAAGTGTAGCACCTTATCTTGATTTGCTGCTTTATCCAAGGGGAGAGAACAAGCAAAGATGGAGGAGAGATGGGTCATGGTGCCAAAGGAGGCCTGCTGGGCTGGAAAGGGAGAAGCATTTGTGAAGTGAGGCAATACGCTCTGAGCCATGACCTGGGTCCCCACAGGAAGTTGGTTGCCTGAGTACCCTTGGCTGTGGACTAGGAGAGACTGTCCCTGGAGGAGATCATTGTGACTCCACGGAGCAGGGCAGGAGAGCTGCCAAAACTACTCTCTGGAGAGACAAGGGAATGGGGCAGGATCATAGGCATCCCTGACGCAGAGGAAACCGGGTACTGGGAACCTGGAACAAAGGACTGAGAAGCACAGCAAGGGAAAAGTTTGGGGCGATGAGTCACCGGCTGAACGCAAACACAGGAACGGGCTATCACGCGGTAACCAGTTACTGCGTGTCAGTGTTACAGTCCATGTGCATTCGCTTAGTCCATGCAAATAAGGTCATTTCAGCCAGATTAGTGCGGTTCTGTCACATTGGCTAACTTGAATTGACTTGCATGTGCCATGGATTAAGGGAGTGCACACAGATGCCCCCCACCGTCAGCTGATGTACAGCTCTATGACAACTTGTCCAGTCTGTCCGCGCTTCCAGCTTCGTAAAAGCTTCATCAGTGGGACACAGAAGCCTCAAGAAAAGGCATCTGGGGTATGGTAAGGTAGCTCAGGAGGTCACATAAACCAGGTTGTCAGTGGAGTTATGTTCAAGCACAATGAGGAGCCATCCCATGCCATTCCAGCCTTCCATCTGTGGCGCGCCTTCTCCAGGACCACAGCCTCCCATGTTCCCCTCCTAGGCTGGAGCCTACTGGGCTTGGAGATGGCTGCTTGACAGAACTGCCTCATTAGGAGATTTCGCAACAAGCTCCCTCTGACTGTATTAAGCGGCCTAGATCATCTGTTTTGACTTTGCTGGATTTGTCTGTGTTCAATATATTTCTCGCAAGGGTCCCAGTTCAGCCCTCATTGACGTCAATGGGAGTCAGTCCATTCCCTTCAGTGAGAGCGAGAGCTGTCCCTTGGTGCTTGTATCTTGGCCGTTCCATTTCAATGCCCAGCTCCATACACGCTCCTACCTTTCCCATCCCTTCAACATGGCTGGCAGCTCTAGCCTGTCCCTTCTGGATGATGAGTGGATCCCCTCCCAAACTCGCTCCTTGTTCCCTGTCAGTGTGCCACTCTCATTGATTGTTCACCATGTATCTTGATTTTCTGAGCACCTTCAGCATATTATTTTCTCAGTTGGATCTTCAGCAACGTTTCCATTTCTTAAACATAGACAAAACAAGTTTTGTTGGTTGGCTCTCCACCTGGGGGATATGCTCCTCCTACGGCAGTCATCCACCGTGACAGTGAGGAATGCTTTCACTTCAGTTCATTTTATATCTGCATTAGCTCCTCAGCAGTCAGCTCCCATCCTATCTTAGATCTCTATGTGGGTGATTATCAAAGAGGAAGTCTAGACCGTCACGGGAGTCTGAGAATCTGGTTTCAACACCACACTCTGTTACAGATTCCCACTGAGATTTCAGATAAGTCATTTAAAATCTTTGCTCCCTCCTGTAAAACTGGGAATCGTGCTCCCCTCTCTCCAGTTTTTTTGATGGTGAGATTTCCTCACAGTACTTTTGAGACCACTACTAAATCTCACACAGAGAACTTTACAACCCCAAGCCTTTCTGAGTTAACACCATCACTGCTTCTAAAACACTTCAAAAATGAACAAAGATGCAAAATATTAGCTGATCACCCACTAGATAAACGTTTCATCACACCCATGGACTGCCAGAGAAGAGGCAGGACAACACACGCCGTGCATGCATTGTTTTAAGCCCTTTCCTAGAGCACTCACTCCTGCCACACTGGGGATAGAGGATCCTGCACTAGACAGCTCCATGGTGTAACCCAGTACAGCCTTGCTTACGTTCGCATGCTTATCCTAGAGCCAAACTGTCTGTCTGATTTATGTTATCCTAAGGAAGATCTTGAGTTAATGTCACTGAAGTTCTTCAGAGAGGACCCATCTCATGGAAGAGGGAAAAAGGCAAGGAAAGAGGGAACAACGGGAACTCTTCTTCCACGTTGCAGCTGGGCTTGGCTGGAGCTGGCTCCAATTATGATGGTGGAGCCCAGCACTGCGTGCACTTCTGAGGCTGCCCAGTGCCAGAGGCATGCTCTCAGGCAAAGCAGGAAGCAGATGGGCTGAACATGGCACCCCCACCTCCTTGTGGCAGGCACAATTTGAGAGAAGGGGATTGTTTTTATCAGCAACAGATATTCTGCTGGAAGGGGGTGGGCTTCCTGTGAGCTTCAGCAGTGAGGAGGGAATGGCAAAACACTCAAACAGCAGTCAGCCATGGTTCCAGGGGAATGCTTTCAAGATGTGGTCTGTCCCACGGATAGGCAATCACAGAGAATTCAGCCTCAGGAGCAACCCTACATCCCACCAGATTTAGAGATGAGGAGGACAGACAATGCTTCAAAGCTGATGGTGTCCAGGGTACCCCTGCACATCATTTCCCTGAGGATCTGCTGAGGCCCATTAACTCTGCCACAGAGAAAACTGCTCTGACTAAAGAGCTCCCACCCAGCTCCCATCTCACGATCAAGTCATGGGGAATGAGCTGTCAAAACCAAGGCCAAGGCCAGCCAGCATCGCACTCCCTCAGTGCTTCACCTGCACCACAGTGGTACCAGAGCCAGGCAGAGGATGGGGACATGCAGTGACACAGTTATCAGATGAAGGAGGAGCGGGGATGAGAGGAAGGGGAAGGAGGAGGGAGGGAAAAGGTGAACATGGGCTGCCAGATCCTTGCTCAAGTGGGAGCTGGGCAGAAATGGCAGCGATCCACTATTTACGAGGAGTAAAGTGTTACAGAGCACAGCTGGGCCTGGACTACCTTCACCAACACCACAGCCTGCCAAGCTCCTAATAAAACCCAATGCAGGTTGACTTGGGTTCTCATGCTGCTCCAGAGCAGCAGCTTCCCCCTCCCCACCTGGGGCCCACATGCACTGCGAAGCAAGCACTTCCCCAACATCTCACCACATCCAGTCCCTCCAGGGCTTCCCCACCCACCTCCACAGCCAAGCAGAGCAGCCCAGGAGCGGATCCAGGCCCTCACTGCTTAACCTGCCCTCCGCAGCCCCACCGCGCCACACACCCCTCCCCGCCACGGCGCTCGCCCGGTCTTCTCGCGCTGAATCTCCCTCTTGCCGTTCCTCTCGCGCTCTGAAACAGCGCATCC
>JANHFX010002041.1:0-33855 GCA_027560015.1 Chloroceryle amazona
GGTTAAGTGGGAACCGGGGAAGCAGCTTGTCCCAAAACCAACAGTGAAGCAGGCATCCCAGTCTCCTCCACAAGGCCACTCCATCTCCAACCATCAGGGAGAGGCTGGGGTGGCTGTCTCCTCTGGCACTACCCTCAGAGCCGTTGCTCTGCAGGAAGGGCACCATCAGCACTTTCTGAGGCAGCTCTGAGCAGGGGCTGCTGACCCAGGGAGACCCTAGGGGACAGCCCTGCCAGGCAGAAAGGTGTTGGGAACTGCCCAGAGGTGACAGGGGCTGAGTGCTGGCCGTCCCAAATGCTTCTCCTTCCCGCTTGGAGGGAACCCCTAGATGTGAAATGTCACCCTGGTATGTCAGCAGAATTGGGGCTTGGGGTTTCAGTGACTTCCTTGTAGGACTGCAGGGAGCCAGACTCAGGGGATCACTGCACAGGGAAAGGGAGGGGACCCAAAGGACATTTTTGTGCTGCAGCACTACATCTCCTGTAGAGCTTATTAAATACGGTTTGTTCTCAAGGACAGGAACATGGGGATCAGGAACTTGGATGCAGCCCTGTGATGAGTTTTTACCCCTGAAACCTTTGTGAAGGTGCAGAATGGAAGAGGACTTCTCTTAGTCCCTGCAAGAAGGCAGGCAGGTGAGGCTTCAAGATACCTGCTTGCCCCCAGCCTCCCCTCCCTGTGCAGTTTTCCTTTGGGAAGAGGGTTGGGAAAATTGACAGGAAGCAATCAGGCTTCCCCCTTCTGAGCAAGAGCTGAAAACGGTCCTGTGGGAGAGTGATTGGACAGATGATGGTCTGTAGGACAGGGACAGGGTGCTGGTCCCTCCTTGCCTGTCTGCCAGGCTGCAGCAGCCCTGTGGGTCAGGGCTGTGGCACAGGCCCAGCATGAGCACTCCTGGAAGGGGGAAGAGGGAGCAGGAGCAAGGCATCTGCCAGCCAAGCAAGGAGGCTGCTGGCCTGGGAGAAGCCCACTAACCATCTGCAGGCAGCATCCAGCCCATCCCTGTGACTGCTCAGTGGCACATGGTGCTGAGACACCCAAGCTTCATATAGCAGAAGGGGACATAGTGGCACCAGCTGGCATGTCTCCCCTTCACCCCCTGGAGACCATGCACAGGCTGTGTCCAGCAGGGAGGGGGCAGACCCCTGACCCACGGGCACTCGGGACCCACATAGATTTGGGATGTGACAGGCATCTCTCAGCCCACGAGGTCCAAGAGGAGAAAGACTCACAGCCTCTGCTGAGCAAGCGATGGGGCAGCAGGAGCTGGGGCTGCCTCCTGCGAGGCTATGGAACAGCCATTCGTTGTTCCAGGCAGGAGATCGCGTGATTCATGGCAAGTCTCCCGTTAGTCCTCAGGAGGGGTAAGCAGGTGCGAGTGGCTTGTCCCATGAGTGGGGAGGGCAGCTCCCTGCTCAGACAGGCATGTGTAGCTCGTTGTACTCATCCCGGCCATCCTCATCGAAGTTTGGCTCCGCATCTTCCGAGTCCAACTGGGGAGAGGCAGAGACCAGGCTCTGAAGGCCACAGCCACCCCCAGCACAGGGTCAAGCCTGGCGTGGAGGGATCGGCACACAGCAAGGCAGGCAGATGGGCTGCACTGGGAAGAGCAAAAATCTCGCCCCTTCCCTGACTTTCCCAAGAGGCTCCTTTTTTGCCTCTCATACCCATCCATGTGTTCCCATCCTGATGCCCTTTCCAATAAGTGCTCTTTGCATGACAGTGCCCCATCACTGGGGCTTTGGGTGCTTCTGGGTGCTGCTCCAGACTGCTCTCAAACAGGTGCTCAGGATGTTGGCAGCAGCAGAGGAGCTGCCAGCTCCCTGTCACTGTGGTTATATGCTCCTGTGCCAAGCAACCACGTGCGCTGCTGGGCTGTCTTTGCTGCTGTCTCAGTGGGGAAATGGGATGTCTCCTGATTAATGAGCCACAAATGGGGAGGAGGATGAAAGCAGGAACCATTATTCAAGGCCTCTGCATGGTAGGATCCTCTTTCCTTACCCTAAGGTATACTATCCATCTCACACTGCACTCTCAGGGCTACAAGCTCCACGGTAGCCATCCACCCACCTACTGCTGTTGGACAAAGATCCCCAGACATCCCCAGGGATGGGGATGTCACAGATCCCAAGGGAATCCCCAGATTCCCTTGGCTAGGGAAAGCCAAGGCTTTGTTGGCACAGGATCTCCCAGCCTTTCAGTCTGCCAAATCTCTTCAACCTCACTCCAGTGTTGAAACCTAGACTGTGAGGACAGTTATCTGCTTACCGCTTTGAGCTCCCTGTCATGGAAGAAGCGGGGCAGCACGAAGCGTCGCAATGGCACTGTCATGATCAGGATGAAGGGGAAGGCCAGGGATGCCACTGTAGATTTCACCACCCAGAGCAGCACAATGCAGGCCAGCTGAATGCAGGTGAAGAGATTCATTCTCCAGGTCTTCACCTAGGGAAGTAAGTCCAGTCTAAGAAGACTTCCACACAGATGAATTAAGATGAAAGAAACTCAAATGGCAAAACATAACATGGTATCCTAGTGTCCTATCACCTCTGTGCATGGCTTGCACTTAGTTTTCAGCACAAACTTAGAGCCAAGGGGAAGTCAACAAGCCAAGCATCACTTCAGCAAAACACCATTCTCCCCTCACCCACCTCCTTCTTCCTCTGCTCATTACTTGGTTCCCTGCAACCTGCCTTCACTCACCTTAACAACATAGATGTGGTCAGGGTGGTGCTTGGATGGCATGAAGATCAGGAGCAGCCGCTCATAGAGCTGGATGCCAGTGAGCGATGTAACCCCCATGTAGAGGAAGATGCCAAAGAGCACAGCCAGCGGGATCTGCCGCAGCATGTTCCCCATCACAATGGACAAACCTGCACAGACAGAGCTCAGGGCATAGTGTGTTCCATGCCAGCCCCTCCACACTGGCCCCTCTCCACCTCGGCCTCCTCTCTGTCTGTCCTGAGGTGCAAGGGAGAGGAAGCTCAAGAGGGGTCTAGCTGGAAGGGTTGCAGAGATGGACTGACCATGGTGGGTACCAAAGGCTGACAAAGGAAAGTTGAGTACAAGTGGGGGTGGCTTGCAGCGAGTGGGCAGTGAGTGCATCCACAGGGCAGGGATGCTGCCAGGACATTCAAATGGTCGGCCCTAACCTCCCCCCTCACTCCTTCACCAGAGCAGAGGCTCACCAACGAGGGCAGCAATAAGCACTCCGGTCACACGCTGCTCCTTCACCTCCTCGATCTTGGGCTTCTCTCCTGGTGCGATGGCCTTGCTCATGACCGTCAGGGCATTGACATGGGTGACGGAGCGCACTGTTGCCGCAGTCAGCCAGGGCAGCCCAAAGAGTGCACAAAGTCCCCCCATAGTGCCAATGAGCAGCAGGTCCAGGTGGAAGCCAGAGCCTTTCAGCAGCTTCCTCTCCTTCTTGCTCACAATTAGGCTGGAAGGAAAAAGAGCCTGGGTCAGTGCCAGGCCCAGCCCAGTGACCAAGGACAGTACCATGGCTGGGGACAATGTTCACTCCCTGGAGAGAGCACACATGGGGACAAAGTGATGGCTGAGAAGTGGGACAGTGGCTGTCAACCTCAGGTTAGAGGTTTCCTCCTGTGCTAGGCTGAGGTAGGTCTCCACCGCACTGTATGCCAGGAGATGTATGCCAAGTGATGATGGGAGAACCCAAGAAGGTGCAGTCTGAAAGATCCTGCCTTTGCTGTCCTGATGGGATATTAGGTGCATCTCCACATGAATGGCACCAGAACCTGTCCCAGCCTTGCTGGCCCAAGGGTTAGCAATGGTTGGTGTTGGTGGGGAAGGTACTCACGTGGTGATCTGTGTCTCCATGAAGATAAGAATGAAGACCAGGAGGGCAGGGATGGCAGAGGCAAACATCATCCACATCGGAAAGGTCCCGCTGCTGCCCATGGGGTGAATGAACCAGCCACGCTTGTGAGGAGATGTGACCGATAGGCCAGAGGGGACATTCAGCTTCTGATGGTGTAGCCACAAAACCCAGCAGTTATTCATCAATACATGTGTGCTCATCATAGCCTCACATAGGACAGGATTCTCCTGGTCTCCCTGGTCTGAACGCCTCAGATCACTGAACAGCCACCCCAATCCAAGCAGGACTTTCTCACAGATAACCCTCTTCAGTGCAAAAATTCCCACATCCCCTAACATGGGTCTGTCTCATTTCCTTTCAGATATTAGAATTCCTTTGGGTTTTGCCCAAGAGACCAAGGAAATATCTTCCCTCGGGAACCTCACCATCACAGCAGTGCTTGCAGACCATGGTTAAAATACTCCTTGACCTCTGCTTGGACAAATCAAGTGTCGTGAACAGCCTACCCTTCTGTGAGGTGGCTTTCCAGACTTTCCAAGTCTCTTCTAAGACATTTTTCAGTATTGTTTTTGCAGTGTACACCCCAGAAGTGGTCACATTCTCTGGAAATGACCTCACACTGATCATGTTCAGAGAGAATATCATGTTTGTGCTTCCATCAGAGACCACACAGACTCAAATTTGTCCATTGTCCTGACCCTGCGTTCACCAGCATTTGAACTCTCAGCTCTGTGCTGCTCTTCAGCAGTTCTTGCCATATGCCTGCGTGAGCACTGCAGGGAGAGTTTATGATTTGCATTTATGTTAATCAGCATAAGTATGAATAATATTCCTGGAATGCTTGTACTTAAGCTAAGCTGTGTAACGAAGTATCGTTTTCTCAGAAAGCTTTGTACATATGCTGAGTTAATACTGGAATGATAAAGCTTTTGATACTAATTGTTGAAGTGTAGAACGGTATGAAAAGGATGTAACAAAGTGCATGATTTTACTAATGACTGATAAAACCAGATTTTTCATTGAAATTTAAATGAATAAAAATGCATTTGGATTCCATTAAGCCTTGGGCTGTCTTGATAAAAAGCTTGTATGATGAACAGGAAATACCTTTCACCCTCTCCCCGATGTTAGTTGAAAAAAAATACCATGCTGAAAAAATATAACTATACATCTACTGCAAGGGGGGGGGAGGAAACCCGTGAGATGAGTGGATTTGGTAACAAAATCACAGAATTGTCACTATTGGAAAAGACCTCCTAAATCACAATGTCCAATGATCAACCCAAAAATAAAATAAACCTCACCTCACCATGTCCCGAAATGCCTCATCTACATGTTTTTTGCACACCTCCAGGGACTGTGACTCCACCACCTCCCTGGGCAGCCTGTTCCAGCACCTGACTACTCCTTCAGTAAAGAAATTCTTCCTAATATCTAATCTAAACCTTCCCTGGTGCAACTTCAGGCCATTTCCTCTAGTCCTGTCATTATTTACTTGAGAGAAGAGGCTGCACCCACCTCACTACAACCTCCTTTCAGGTAGCTGTAGAGAGTGACAAGGTCTCCCCTCAGCCTCCTCTTCTCCAAACTAAACATTTAAGCTTGTGCAGAAACTGGGAAAGAGATTATTGTGTTTGAGATAAAGTGATCAAAATATTTAGTAGTCTATAATCAAGGAGAGTATAAATATGTTAAGTACTAAATCCATGACAAGTACCCCACTGAAAGCACTCTACATGCCACCCACTTCAGAGTGCATAACCAGTTTATGTCTTGTTTTCAGAGTTACAAACAAGGAATTAACTGTAGCAAACCTCTCTGGTCCCCTAAAGCCTCCCCAACTAACAGGTGGAATACCAGGATAGCAGGGTACTCCAGTCCCTGTAGCTCTGGTCTCAGTCTCAACAAGACCCTTGGAGCTTCCCTTCATTGTGGAAGCAAGGACAAGGGCAGTGCCTCTGTTTGCTTTCCGCTGTTATGACTAAAGAGGTAGCAAATACAAAATCCCCTGTTGCACAAGCCCACAGTGCCACAAGGACCACTGCTGGGCTGCAGGAGGGGCTCTGGGGGCGGTGCTGGTGCCTACCTGTGTGTATGTGTCAGTGATGGTGTAATCCACCAGCACCATGACCAGGATGGAGATGGGGATCCCGAAGTCCCCGATGATCCGCCGAGCCTGCAGAACAAACACCCTCACTAGCAAAGGGAACGGGCCGACTCTGTGCACCCACCCTGCCACAGGAAGCCTGTGGCCAAGTGAAGCCCCATATGGGGCCAAGCGACATGGCAAACCCAGCCACTGAGGATGAGGAGGACAGGGGAACCCAGACTTGACCCATGGAGCTACGCATCCTGCTTCCCACATAAGACACAGTCCTTCAGCCACTCCTGAGTGACTGGCTAACCCTTGTGGCCTGTTCGGATGGTGCTCATTACACAGATGCCCTGCATGTACAGACATGGCCAACAGGAACAAGTTGTAAGCTCTTCCTCCTATATTCTAGTCTAACAGATTTGTATCCTTACAACGTTACCAAGACCCAGGGAACTTTTCAGCAAAGCTCACTGGAGCAGGACAGTGCAGAAACTACCAACAGCCAGTTCTGGTTTGCAGCCTAGGTCAAGCCACCATCCCTCCTGCATGGTATTTAAGGGACTGATGGCATTTCTCTGGGGGATGGTCCAAATGCTCTGGAGAACAAAGGTTTGTAGCAAGAAACATTATTTGTTTGGCATGTCCCTTGTCCTTAGCATCTGGGTCTCAGAAACTTCTTACCTTTCCTCCTAAAAAACGGCTGTTCTTGAACTTGCGCATAAAGAAGGCAATGAAGAAGGTGCCTAGCATGAGGATGAGGGAGAGGAGAGCAGTGTTGGGCTGCATCCTGATTCCTAGTGACATCGCATCTGCAGAAAGCATGCTGGTATTCTGGTTGCTCTGCACATCTGGTGGGTAGAACTTCAGCAGAGGATGTTCTGCAAACACCTGGGGAGGTGAGAGAAGCAGCAGGCACTGTCACTCCAAGGAGGAGCATGGCACACTGTCACTACTCGGGGAAGGGGGACGCGGAGATGTCCTGCTCTGTGGAGAGGTGAGGGTGGTAGATGGTGGGTGTGGACAATCCCAGCATCTGTCACCTTGCCTGGCAACCTACCCAGCTGAAGAGGGCTGGGGAGAGAAAAGTGGCCCCTCTTTAATGCCTCCTGCAGGAAGAGAAGGGGAGACGTGTTAGGGGCTCATCTTGCCACCCTCTGTGATGGCACAGGGGCCAGCTGGGCTGGGGCATGAGAGGCCAGCAAAGAACTGCTCTGCAGAATGCCTAGGAAAGTTGTGGCTGAGCTGGCCCTGTTCCCCTGCCTCCTGTATGCTAATGCAACAAGTTCCTGGGGGATGAAGAGATGCAGCAGCCTGTCTCCCTGGGGAAGGTTCACCTTGTACAGTTTGTAGAAGGTCTCGTAGATAAAGATGAGGGAGATGAGGAAAGCAAAGATCTCCTGGGTAAAGGGCGAGATGTAGCGCACCAAGAAGCTTCCCTCAGCTGCCACGATAATGAAGATGAAGACGATGAGCCACAAACCGATCCACACTCTGCCTGTCAGATACTCAATGCCTTGTGTCTGGCAGAACTGAAATGGAAAGGGCAATGAGTTACTCATGGCTCCTCAGGCTGTCTCCCGCATCTGCTCCCCATTAAGATCAAAGGCTCTCCTGGAAAAAAGCATCTACATTTGCTCGTGCAGCTATATTTGCTCGTGCATCTAGCACAGAGACAGTGAATTCAGGGCTGGAGTCACAGGTAAAGTTGCAGACTTTGCATTAATATCAGCCAGTGCACACCAAGCGGGTCTTTACTGCTCCAGCCTTTGTAATAGTACCTCCTTCACTCTCTGCTGAAGCCATCCCACGCATGATGCTCCTCATCCCACCCATATGGAGGTGCCATTACTCCAACACAGCTCTCCACTGGTCCATGCACTCAATAGCACAAGCTTGTTTCCTGAAAAGGAGAGCCTGAGCAGCCTGCTATGTCCAACTACTTAAAGGCTACATTAGCTGGGGCATGATCCCAGGCAGCACCCTGCTTACCCACGCAGTTGTATGTGTGTGGAGAAAAGCGCCCAGGCTATCATCACAGAACAGACCATCTCCACTGCCTTTGCTCATCCACACACAGCAACACCAACTACTTCCAGTAAAAAACACATCCCTTCCTTCGCAGCCTTCCTTGGTACCACCACAGACAGTGCCCTCACACGGGGCAGAGGTACATCTTTGTACACAATGACAGGGCAAAGCAAAAGCAGTCAGTGAGAAGTGCAGTCACAGGAGAGCATAGAAATTCCCACTGTTCAGTGACATCACCAGCTCTTGACACACCAAGGTGAAAATCTAGCTGGAGGAGAAAACATGTTTTCAAAGCCCAGACATGCTAGGAGTCAAAGAAAAGGAGAAGGATTAGACCCGCTGCTTGGGAGTATGGTGACACAAGGATGCTTTTAACAGCAGTTATGCTACTTGAGAAAGAAACATGTCCATCCTGGCTGGCCAGGACATCTCTGCATACACCATTGGGCTTATCCTGAGAGGTGGGAGTGATGTACATGGGACATCCCAAATGGGTGGTACACTGAATGTTGTTGGGTTCCCATAAAAGGAAACTTGGACACAGGTGAAAGTTGACACTGTGAAACAGTGTTCAAAGGAAGGCCCAAGAATGAGGCTAGCATTTTGGGATGCAGCTACAAGTGCTCACTAGGCCAGGATGGGCTGCAGCAGAGAGATGGGGGATGAGGTCCCCTCACAGTCAGCAGGTAGAGGACAGCTGTTACCACTGTCACACCTAAAAGGGGGAAGCCTATGGAATACAGCAGCAGGAACCAGAAGTCCCTATGGTGTGACCTGCAAAGGGCCAGCAGAGCCAGGGCCAGCCCCAGCTGAGTTGAGGGTCGCCTGGCAGGACCCAGTGAATCTACACCACCAAAGACCCTTTGGAGAGTGGCGAAATGTTGCCTGTCCTCTCCAATGCAATGGCAGAGCGAGCAGGTACCAAGAATGGACACTGCCTCACATGTACCTTGTAAAAAGCTTCTTCAAACACCAGCAGAGGCCCTGAGAAGCCAATGACCAGGAGCGGCTGGGCTCCAAGCAGGGAGAAGAGGATCCCTAAAACCGAGGTGGAGATTATCAGCTCGGAGACCCCCATGAGACCCTCAGTTTTCTCTCCTGGGAAAGAGAACAATGTGTGAGTGTTATAGCTTGGACACAGGCACTGTCACCACAGGCAGGCAGGCTGCAGACACAGCTCCAGACAGAGGAGGCAGGTCCCCGTCCCATCAGTCAGAGGTCCCCTGTAATGGTCAGGGAGCACAGAGGGAGTCTGGGGAGCCAAGGCTGGAGAGGCCAAGTGGCAGGAAGGGGACAAGGCAGCAGCCGAGGCATGGCACCGCCGCTCTCCCTGAGCGAGCAGCACCGAAGCCCACCCAGCACAGCATCACACAGACACAGCCAGTGTCCCAGCGTGCAAAGAGCAGACCAGAAAGCAGGCCCATTACCTAGGAGTCCCCCGAAGGTGATGGCAGGAGAGAGAGCAGCAAAGTAGATGAAGAGAACGGCCGCGAGACACTGGCTGTGCAAGGCGTCTCTGATGTCACTGAGGTATTTGGGGTACCTGCGCTTTATGTCCCGAACCAGACCTCCAAAAAATATTCCGGTCCGCTTCAAAGGGTCATCCTCAGCTTCCTCCTCTTCTTCCTCAGCTTTCACTTCACACAGCTCTGTAGGTGCACAGAGGGCAGGGCTTGAGCAGAGGAACACAGGTCTGCTCTTGGGCTTTCCCTCTCCCCCATACTCTGTGGAGACCTTCCTCCAGCAGCACTAACTTGGTGGCCCCCCCACGACTGCACATCCCACTGCCTCCAGCTGCCTCAAGTTGCAGAGCTGCCCACAGCCACTGTCCCCCCTCCCTGATGCCCACTGCAGGAGCAAGGCCCTGCTCAACCTTCTGCCAGGCTCTGTGAGGTGAGGACCCACTAAGGCATGCAGGGAACTAGGCACAAACTCTTTTGCCCAAATGTGAGTGGAGAGACCTTTGGCTTCCTGGACAGCTCCCTCCTTCATGGACTTCTGCTCCCTCTCCTTCCTCTTCCTGAGCAGCAACTTCTGGAAGGTGGCAATGGATTTGAGCAAGTCTTTCCCCTCCACTTCTGATGGGGGGATGACAATGCTGCAGTCCAAAAATTCGTTGATTGCATTAAGGAGGTCTTGACGGTCATCTGCCATGTATGCAGCCTCATGGAAGTGCTGGGAGTGGAGGGAAAAAGAGAACTAGAAGGCTCAGACCAAGACTCCACCCAGCTACCTACAGCCTGGAAACACAACTCTTTGCTGTGACCATACAGTAACATACTTCTCCCTCGACACACTACTTGTCTCACTACTGCCACCCTGTGACCCACACTCCTGAGCCCCTCCTCCTTGTCCCTCTATCCAATGCTCCTCACCTAATCCCATGTCTCTCCTCAATTTCCCATCCAGCCTTTCCCGTGACCTCCTTGCTCCTGCTTTTCTCCCCCAGGCCCCACTGTCCTTTCCCAAGATTGCCCTCCTGCAGCATCTCTGCCAGCTGTATTGCTAGACCACAGCATGCCCCTTATGAGTCCTCACCATCAATCAAAAACAGATCTGTGCTCCCCAGATAGCCTGGTGACTCTCATTCCCTAGGTTAGATGCTACACCTGGCCAGCCCGTGTCTCTGTTCACACCAGATGGCTGTGGCTGCATCAGGCCAAGATCCTTCACCTTACAAGCTCTGCATGCCACTTCTTGGTCCTGCAGGGCTCTCGTTCAGAGCCCAGCTCAGAGATGTGTCAGAAGCCAGGCAACACAGAGATGAAAGACTTTCCCTGTCCCTGCAGCTCAGAATTAGGACTCCGCAACAGACTGATGTCATCCTGGTCTGGTTGTGGGTTTGTTTCAAGGGAGAAGGTGGTGGAGCCCTAAAGCACCACAGGTAAAGCACAAGATCCAGGACCTGAGCAGGGAGCGAAAGAGACTCCTGGGAGACTCCACATGGGAGAAGGAGGGAAAATAGGAGTCTACAGCATGAGGAAAGCCATACAAGGGAAACCAGTCAGAACAGTCCTGACAGCAAGGGCAAGATGAGAAGGAAGGAATCCAAAGAGACCATGAGGGGATGGGACTACTGCAGATAGGCAGAGAGGTACTGGCAAACAGGTGGAAGTGCTGCATTGCCTCTGGTACATGACTGCACAGAAAGGGCTGGAGGAAGATGAACAAGTGAACAGCCTGTAAAGCAGGTAGGGGACAGCTGAGGTCTCTGCAGCACACAGACTCCCTGGAGCCACAGCTTCAAGCTGTAAATGATACCATACTCTCTTCATGGCGCCAGCCACTGTAACCTTGCTACGACCAGCGCTGGCTGCAGCAGCTGGCTCCCCTCCCTGCAGCAGAGGCTCAAATGAGTGAGATCAGCCCACAAACACAGCGCTGAAGCTGGAATATGGCACCTCACCTCTTCTGCCTGAAAAAAACAGTCTCAGCTGAGCTCTATTCAGTTCCTGGGAAAGGATCTTTCAGCTGCGAGGCCTTGTTCCCCACAGCCCACCTGCTCTGAGCAGACCTTTTATTCCCCAGCTCAGGGAGAGTTCTGCACTAGCAGCAAGACAGGCAGATTTGTTACGTGGTTATAGTTAAATGGCACCAGCCAGGAGGACCCTGTGAACCTCTGCTTCTTCTGTCCTCGATGCATGCAGCAGATGCTCAGATTGTCTTTTCTTTGCCTTTAATTCCTTACCAGGATAATGAATTTCACTTTCCTGCCATGTAGTCAGATGGGCAACTTCTAGCAGTGCAGAAAAACCTGCCTTCCTCCTCACCTTTCTTCCTGCATGGATGTGCTCCTCTGCATGGATGCCCCGGCCACATGACTCTGCTAGAAAGCTTCTTCCAAACCCCTGACAACAGGCCCCAAGCATTGCTGGGTCTTCTTGTCAGTCTGAGCCAAGCATCATGGTCACAGTCACTGCTCAGCCTCTCTTCCTCTCCGTGAAACATCAAATGAACACAACTGCTCTAACCCTGGGCAGTCCTTTGCTCCTACTTCTACATACAGCCCCTTTCTTCACACAGCCTAGCACTCTCTGTCCCAGCCAAGTGTCTAGGAGCATCCTAACTTGGTTGAGCCAGGCTGCACTCAAAATCCCTGGTGTTCGCACCTGCTACCTCACCTGGGCCTTTGCACAGCATCTCCGAGCACTCTTGTCCAGGACTGACTTCTGAGGAGCTACTGAAGCTCCCTCGCCTGTGCCAGCATCACTGCCCACTGGCTCCTCACCTTGTCAGACATGAGGGTGGAGATTGAGCGGCCAATTTCATGGTAGTCCATGTTGGTCTGACTTGGTCCCAGAAGCACAAAGATGAATCTGACAGGAATCGGGACCTCCAACACAGATTCCAGGAAGACGGCCTCATTTAGTCGGACAAAGGCCATAGTTGGCTGCTCCAGGAACTGCACACAACCTATGAGGAGGCAATGTTTTGAGTGGAGTTAATCACTGGGGTGAGTTGTATTGGGCTGCCTTTAACAGTGGGAATGGGGATTTTGGGGGTTCCCACAAGCCCTGCAGTCCTTTACTTTTCTCCAGTCCAGTGACACAGCATTGAGATTCAGGCTGAGGACTGGTCCAAGTCCCCTGTTCACTGATTATTTCCAAACAGTGATACTTTCTCTAGTTTGACTGCTAGCCTTTTCTTTATCTCTTACAGATGGGCTCTGCTTACACTGTAAGGGTCTAATTTTAAATCATAAGGTTGTTTTCCACTGAGCCACTGCCTTATGGAAGGCAGTCTCTTACATGTTACTTATATCAAACAAACTTCTAACCTCATCAAAGGATGAAATCAGGTTTGCTTGCCATGACCTATTTCGCATAAACCTCACTGCTTGGCAATAATTACATTCTTACCCTTTAGCTCTTTAATAATTAAATCCCATATTAGCTTTGCCATTATGTTGGTTGGGAAGGACATCAGGTTAAACAAGCTATAGGTACTGGATCACTGTCCTTCCCTTCTCAAGCACTGATGCTGTGGGTTTTCTTCTGTTTTTCTCATATGTTCCCTGTATTCCTAGATTTCTTTTTTTCGGATGAAAACGAGACAGTTCTCTAAAGACTCATGGGAGACTCATAGGAGCAAACTGCACAGTTTGTTTTACAATGTCCGCATCTTGTCAATGCTTGGCAGCCTCCTCGGCTCCTAACAGTTTGGGAAGTACTCCTGCATCCTCCAGCACACCAGCCGCTTCCTTCCCATATTGAACACAAATGTTTATTGAATACTTGTATTTCTCTGGCATTATTACTGATCTTTCTGCTATCTGTGTCCAAGAAACAGCTGTGTTCAGTGTCAGACTGGCAAATCTGCACCATAGTAGTGGCCAAGTGTATCCCAAGACACAGCCTTACCTCTGAAACGGCCCGTGTTTAGTTATCTGAATAAAGTGTGTTTATACAGCTGATTTGGCCTCATCGTGGTTAAGCACCAGCTTGGTTGAGCTGCCAAGTCTCTTTGCCCGAGCTTTTCATCTACCGGATAGACAATGACACTTACTTTGCTTGTAGGGTAGCTATGTTTGCCTAGGTGTTAATGCCAGCAAAGTGCTGAGAAGGATTGCTCTTGTAGTCAGAAGGCACCAAGCCCACTGATGCTCGACCCTGCCTGCTCACAGCCCTCTTGTACAAAGAAATATCTCCTGGCAGACCTACAGCCAATACCCCAGACCTTGCCACCAGCCAGGCCCTGCTTTCCTGAATGCAAAGCTCCCCAGCATACACAACCAGCAACCAACATGGGCCAGGGGAGGGCCTAGCTGCTAGCAAGGTGTAAAGAGGCTCAAAGGAGGGCAGTGATGGTCAAAGGACAGTGTGAGACCTGACAGCAGTCTGTACTTGGCCATCAGTCCCTTGGGCACCACTTACCACTTCTGAGATGCAAAATGGGATGTTCTGGTAAGCCTAGTGGGAATTTCTCTAAGCTGAGCTCCAGTTCCCAGCAGCAGTGCCTAACAACCTCTTTATTAATTTAGGAGAACTACCCTGGCACACCATACATTTACCACAGACAAAATGTGCAGTCACCAAAGGAGAGAGTGCACATGACTCCCTCCTCAGCTGAACTTTGGGGACATCTACAAGATGATCAGATACCCCTAGGAGGGAAAGTGCAGACAACTGGGGCCACACCAGGATCTGCACTAGTCTTTTCTGATGGTGGGAGATTCTACATGCCATCTCTTACCCACAAGAACCACTGTGGCCTCTGCATCTTCAGGAATCTTCTCCATCAGCTTCAGGTATTTACGGTGGCCCTCAGAATTATGGACATGTGGGGTTTTCTGCCAGGGAAGAATACAAACAAATAAGGACAAAGTCCCCATGCCTTGGTGTCCCTACACAGCCTTGCACCCCACTGGCACATGTGCAGCTGGGCTCGCCTCAGTTGCACACCCAACACCCTGCTTCACAGGCAAGGCACCCTCACTGCAAAGGCCACCCTTCAAGCTCCAGGGCTGTTGCTGCCCTTGCATGCACAAGCACACATTTGCATACAGTGTGAAGCTAAAATTAGGTCCCAAAATCATAATGTAGTGACCTGATTTCCAGCACTCCAGGTGATCCAGGGGAGCTCAGCTCTTGAAAGTACAAGGTCCCCCATGAAGGGGGCTAGAAGCAGGTGCCAAGGGCTAACACCAGTTGTCCCCAAGGTGTGGAAAAAAGCAGTTAACCCCCCATGTCACTCTTACCTCCTTGCACTCGGTCTCATTGGCCTTGGAGTCAGCCATCTCAATGTGCTCTTCCCCCATGAGGGGCATGCATGTGTCAGCAGTGTGGTTGTGGTGGTGGTTCCCCACAATGGAGTTCATGCTGGAGCTGGAGTGGTTCCTCGGGAAGAAACCCTCTTTCTCATCATTGGGGTGGCTGAAGGGAGAGTAGTGGCCATGAGGGGACTCGCCTCCCTTGCCACCTGGGGCTCACAGATAACCCCCAAGCCCTGGCAGCCCTCAGCCACATGCCACCCACCTGTGCTTCAGCAGCAGGGCACGCAGCACGTTGGCTCGGTCTTCTGCTCTGATCTGGTCAGAAATGATCATGGTCTCCACCATGAGGTGAGCAATGCCGGGCAGAGTGGTCTGCTCCAGGTCAAGGAGGACGGCACCTGCCAGCAGGAGGGGAAGAGCCCTGCCCCTAGCGTGCAACGCTCCCCACTGCACACACAGTCTGGGGACACAGCTGTCCCACCAGGAGCCAAGCTTTGTTTGGGGTACAGATTCTCTCTAAGAAATGCCCCAAGTCTTGTTGCCCTGTGTCCTCTATCTAAAATTCCATCTCAAGAGAACCCAAAAGTTCCAAGATGCAGTGGTAGCTCTGGTATCTCCCTCTTGTTTTGGTGTCCCACTCTGACCAAACTTGCCTTTTTACACCAAAGATGGATCCAAGACCTACTGGCCCAGGTACAGTGCCTGAGAGCAGCAAAGCAGAGCACGGAAACAAGACAGGCACACTTGGGCTAATGCAAACCCTGGCAAATAGGCTGCAGGATGGTCCATCTCCACAGACCCTACATGGAGCCTGGACACAGATGTTGTTGCCATGTCTCTACTGAGGGGCCAAGCAGCAACAGCTGTTCAGAAAAACCTGTCTCAGAGCAAGACATAAACACTAGCCTGTGGCTCCTGACTCACCATGGGCAATTGTCTTTCTGAGCTCCAACAGGCTGCGGAAAGACAGTGAAGCCACGTGGGGTTTCCCCCACCTTGCTGTGTCCTCCTCCACATCTTCCTCAAACTTGATCCAGCGGGCTGTCTCCCTCCAGTGCATCTCCTGGTTCTTATCCATCACCAGCTCATTCAGCTCCACAAAAACCTAGTGCAAATTACGGTGAGGACGTGAGACTTCCCCTGATACATAGAGATCTATAAGCAATATGTGGAAAGCCCCAGCTTTGCTCTCAAGGTACCAGTTGGTCTAAAGTGCTACCTGAGCAATGCTGCTTTAGTTAACCAGAGGTTTACTGAAGAGAAGCAGCCACGAAAAGTATCACAGGCACTGTGGCTTCTGTCAACACATGGAGCACCAGAAAGCTCCAAGTCAGAAGGCGTGGGCAGAGGAGAGGGAATGATGCAATGCTGCATCCCTTTCTATGAAACTGTGACCATTTTGTCCTCTGCCTGCTTCTTGGTTTCCCCCCAAATTTCCCACTTACCAGAGATGGTGACATTCCCATTCCACAACAGCACTACCATTTCCATGATTTTTAAACATCTTTTCTAAGGTCAAAGCTTTGTGATTTCAAAGAAATCTCTACTTTTGTTGAAAAAAGAGCCTGAAATGTCACCCTCAAAGTAATGTAAAGAATTAATTATAATGAAACAACATTTATGACTTCATAAAGTATTTCTAGTCCTGATTTATGGCTTCTGAACAAGTGTGGGAGGACGGGACATGGATACCTCATGGGGCTTTCTATCCAACTTCTTCTTCTTCTTCTTTTTCTTGACAGATGGAGTTGATGCTAATTTTTTGCTTGTCCTGGTGATCTGACTCCGAGATGGTTTTTTCATCAGATGCCTCCTCACACCAGGGTTATCTTCAAAGCGGTGGCCTGAAGACATGGGAAAGGAAAAAAGACCACCACTTTGTCTATTGAAAACACACTGTCTGGCAGGAAAACAAATCCAAACCTACCCTTCCTTGTCTGCACAGCTCTGCACCCAGATAGCACAGGCAGACACCTGGCTGGGGCTTGTTTCTCCTACTGGAGGAAGGCCTGGTGCTCATCAAGTGTAAAGGGCAGTGAAGGGGAAGGATATTTAGCTGCTGGTCTGGGAGACACATGGAAATATCAATGACTATTTTATTTAATTGTGTGATGAGACTGTAGGATAACAGAGCAGACTGGGGCTGGCAAAGAGGCTGGGCAGTTAACTCCAGCCATCGCTGTTTCTAGATGACCAGCAGTGCTGCTGTAATGCCCTCTGAAAGGTCTGCACTACAGATTCAGTTTGGCTGTCTGAATCAAAGCCTCCTGAAGCCTCCAGAGAGGCTGTTCAGGCTGCATTACAGACTCACCAACAAGCTACCAGTGCTGTTGGCTAGTCAGCACCCACCAAGACCTGGCCACAACTGTGACATCCCCAGAGAAACAGTGTAATAGCCTGACATGGAGGGTAGTTTCCCTGGACACTACCAACAAGTGTATCTTCCTCAGCAAAGAGAGTCCATGGGGATGGGGAAAGCTTCAGAGCATGGCTCCAGGATGGGCAGGTTCCCCCAGGTAGATGAGAGTCAGGAGGTCTCAGCTTCAGCTCATCAAGGTTTGCTGGCCCTGCTTTCAAAGCCAAGGTCTTCTCCTTAGGGGATCAAGGGCAGGTCTCCATTGGCTGGGACGAATGTTCAGTCTCCAGATACCTTTCTGCACTTAGCTTCAAGACCTGCAGCTCTCAGGGCATGAGAGGTAGCAAAAAGCACTGGGTTTGAAAACCAAGTGGTCTCTTTGATGTTGCAGGAAAATATCTGTACATCTCTGCCATGGAAAGACACACCCAGCATTCAGCCAGGCATACCACAGCCTTGCTCCTTGGAAATCTGGGTCGCTAAATTAAATATAAAATGAATCAATACTGAGCCTCAGGGAATTTTCCCCCATTGGCTGTCCTGATGATGCATGTCCCACTGATGGATGGACTCCTCCCTGCTCCACTTACTGCACTGCAATATCAATAGGAGCCAATAACTGCCCACTGCTACGAATGTTTCTGGGAGCTGGGCAAACATGGGGCTTCCTCAGGCTTTTGTATGGATTTCTCAGTTTCTGTATGCATGTCAGACACTTCATCGCACTCAATGTGGGTTCGTGCATAAAAAAAACCCAGTCCACTGGGCAGATGATCTTGGTATATGGCAACTTTGCTCCAACCCCTACATCTTCTATTCTCCCATGCACCCTGGAACTCATTCTCACCATGTCCCTGGAAGACCAGGGCCAGAGGATGCCCAGCAAGACAGAGCACTCACCCAGAGCACAGCAAGCCTCCCCTGTTGTGATGACAACTTCCTATGAAGTGCTCTTCAGCAACAGCCTTAGAAACCACACACTGGCATTCAGTCTCAGACACCAAATGGCTGGAGGACAGATAAAATGAAAGGAACCAAGTTTCCTGCCAGCATCTCCAGTGACTCCCACACTTGCTGACAGGGACAGGAGTTGGAGTGCTGTAAGCTCAGAGTGAGCCAGTGAAGGTACACCCCCAGAGCCCTAGAGAAGGCTAAGGAGCAATTCATTTTACTGCTCTCCCTTAGCAGAGCTCGTGGCCACTGAGATGCCACCTGGTGGAGACAACTCATAGAAGCAGAGCAGACACGTGGGCTTAATTTAGGAAGAAGCCACTGGCTTTGGGAGTCCCATGTAGAGTTCAGCTGAGGTGCTCCAGGCTGGTCTTCAGAGAGCCTTTTCTGTGTCTTGTCTGATTCATGCTTTCCCCAAATGAAAGTCAACCTCAAGTGAGCACCAAAGTCAGGGGTCCTTACTCAGGACAGGATATTGGCAAGAAAACAAATGGTTATGTGCCCAGGGCACAGCTCTGTCCTCTTTGCTTGAAGCCAAACTCCCCACAGAGAGATGAAGCAGCCAAAGACAGCTCTTGCTGTACCTCCTCTCCAGAGCTCCACAGAAGCAGAGCACAAGACAGTGACAATGTCTGAGGACAGAGAGTGATTCTTATGTTGACTCCACTACATCGAAACAGTGTGTCATTTTCCCAACAGCATCTCCTAGTCTTCTCCAGATCTTCTTGCCATGTTGGCTTCCACAGTCAGGTTTCTTGGGATGATCAAGTTTCTTTTCCACCATCTTAAATCTGAAGATGACAAAATATGGCTTTGCACTGGTTAAAGCCTTCCCCCAGAGTGCCTGTGCTAGTTGGTCCAACTCAGTGGGAGATTGCCTTCAATTCATGTGGTAGGTCCTGCTTCCCTCCTTTCATTGCCCTCCACCCACAAGCAGGATGCCCAGAAAGAGGCATCAGAGTGTTTGTTACAGTACTAGAGAGCAACTTGCTATCCTGACATCACAAGGATGGTGCACACTTCCCATGTACCCCAATGGTTAAGTTACAGCACACAAAAAAAAAATTAAACCCCATTTCTTGAAATATTTAAAATCAGACTAAGCAAAATGCTAGTCAACATACAACAAATCACAACCCTGTGCTGGCTTCTGGAAAAAGCAACTGCCCTGTGCAGACCCCAGGTCTCTCACGGCTGATGCTGAGTTTAATGTGATAGGGTCAGCTGGACCCCAGCTCATCCCTGCTGCCATCCATTTGTCCCTGCACAGCACTCCCCATGCTCTGAGTGCTAAAAGGAGTGCAAGGAGGTCAGCTCAGGTCCAACAAGGACTCCACTCTGCTCAAAGCTATTAAATTCCTCCTGGATCTGAGTTGGCCCTTGAAGAGGTACTGTCACAGAATAAATAGCTGGGCAAGTGGCACTGGCTGGACATGCACTGGCTCTGCACAGAACTGACTCTAGTGTCTCTGCCATCTCTGCCTCTGCCTTATCTCTCTGCAGGATTAATCCATGGTGTGGATTCATTGTGCAGAAATAATTAAGAGTTGACTGTATAGCACATCCTACTTTAAGCACCTGTAGTATTAGCTGTAGCAATAAATGAATGTGCTAACTGCTGGCAAGCCAAATTTCCACACTTTGTAAGCTGAAGCAACCTGCCCTTCTACCTTCCCAAGAAGCCATCCTTTACCTAGTGAGCGTGGGGCAATTTCTCACACTCTTAATGTACAGTTTGCTCAGCTCAGAACAGCTGATGGAGCCAGTCTGCTCCAGGTTTCTATTTTGAACTTAGCTGCTATTATACTGTCTATCAATTTACAGTAACAAGTAGAAGAACCAGACAGAAGCAAATCCCCTCTTGCTGGTCCCTGCAGAAACACATTGGCAGACATTTCTTCCCTGAAGGCTTTAAAGATGGGCCAGCTGAGAAAGAAAACATGATGCTGGGACAGGGAGGCAGGGGAAGTTAAGTGCTTTGCCTAAGATCATACAGAGAGTCTGTGGAAGAGCCAGAAGCTGAACTAAGGCATGCTGAGTCCCTGTTGCAAGCGCTCTGCCTCCTGGCTTGTGCGTGCAAAGTTGGTAAGTGGGCTAGTTGGGACCACATCATCCTCCTGTACACGTTCCTAAAATCCCTTGAAAAATTAACACACTATCCGGATAAGGACATTTGGGCAACTTCCACAGAGGTATGTCTATGAACACATAGCCACACAAAGCCACTTTTTCCCAACAACTGCTGAGGAAGGACTGCCTGCGTGAGGTGGGAGAAAGGGTCTGGTTTCTGTGCAGTCCCTGGGACAGCTCTGAGCTCCAGCTCTCCACAAGGGATGCAAAGGTATGGAAAGAGATGTGGAGAACAGAAAGACATCCTTTGCTCTTGGGATTCCTATTCTCTCCTTCCCTGCTTATCCCACTCTCACTTTTGCTCTTTTCTCCCTTTCAGGCACCCCAGCCTGCCTGCCATTAGGTAGTTTCACAGCCATGCTCAAGCCTGCAGACACAGGACCAGGTTATTTTTAACTCTGGGCATTAGGCTATGGTGCAGAGCTGAGAACCTGACACCCACCTCTGCTGTCAGATCCACAGCTCAGCTTGAATTCCACCAAACAGAGCAGCAGCACACTGTCACCTTGTGCCACAGACGGAAGGGGAAATGTCTCTGTCCTTATACACACCTCAGAGCAGCTGCCTTTTCTCTAGCCACGGCATGGGCCATATCCTGATAAGCATGAACAGCAACATGCAGCTGCCTCCAGAGCTGCTCGAGTGAGACACACACAGGGAAACACCTCAGCACTACTACACAGATCTGTACAAAGATCTCAGACAGACACACAGACACAGGCAGCACCTCAGTGTCCTTAGGCACAGAGTGGGGCAGACCGTACCGCTTCTAAACCAGGAGACCAATCTGACATGAAGAGGGTGCAAACAAATACAGGGTGGGGGATACACACTTTAGGGGGGCTCCGATCTACAGCTGCAACTGTAGGGTCACTGCTCTGGTACTTACAGGTGGGCTCCCCGACTGGGTAGCCCAGATGGTTTCTGATGGCCTCCCATAAATCATAGTCTTCAAAATTGAAGGCAAATTCATCAAAGTCTTCATAGCCGAGTGAGTTGCGAATATGGGGGGTTATCACTACCTCTGGGCTGCCGTCCCCATCCGATTCCTTCGTTGCCTCCTCTCCCCCTTGAAGGGTTGTCATTTTGTCCTTGCAAAGGTCAGAGGTCAGGTGCCATGAGCCACTTGCCTTCAGAGGAGGGGCCTGGGTAGCCAGGTTGATGTGTGGAAAGCAAGCTGCCTCCCTGAGGGGTGCTTCACCGCAAACCTGGGGCCAGCCCCGCTGCCTCACTTCCCTCCTCACAGGGCATGAAGGTGCCAGCTGCAGCAGCCCCCGTGCTGAGAAGGTCCCAGGAAGGCTGGCTCCACCCAGGGATGCTTCTGTGGGGGGCTGCCCCACCAGCTCTTCAGGAGCAGGGTCCTCGCTCTGTCACAGGGTCTTGTGCCAGATGTCCAGGGACACAGCGCCTGCGGTCCAGGGACAGCCAAGCTGTGCGTGCAGCACCGCTTCTCTCCCTCGCTCCCCTCTGCTGTCTCCCTCCCTCTCCAGCCTGCAGAGCAACCTATTGAATTCTCCATGTCCTCAGGCCCGGAGAGTGCATTTCCATGACGTCTCTTCTGTCTGCCCTCGTGCAGCGCACAGGAGCAGTCCCCCTCCGAGGTGCTCCGGAGGGGGCAGCTGCCTCTCCGCCAGGAAAGCAGAGGAGAGGGGAGGCTCTTCACCTGGGCTTTTCTGTGATGCCAGAGCTGGCGTGTTGCACAGAGGGCTGATCACTGGGAAAGTGTGTCAGGAGAGGAGAGAGCTGGGTCTCGGGGAATTGCAGGGAGCCATGAACTGGAGAGGGCAATGTGGTGGGTGGAGGAGTAAGCATCTATGGGGTGGGTGTGAGTAGAGGTGCTGGAAACACAGGGACCGGCACTGAGAATATTGCAAAGCTGACAGAGAGGAGACAGGGCTGGAAAGGCAGGGGTTAGAGGACAGGGAGGGAAGGAGCAGGTCCTGTGGCAGGCTGAAGGCCACACCTGGAGCTGTTAGGGAAGCAGGCAAAGCAGGGAGAAGCAATGGACATGCACACTAGTAACATAGGTAGTGTCAAAAGGCCTCACTTTTCATGCCATCCAAGTCAGCGGACGCCAGCATCTGGGCTTCGGCCTCATCTGTGGGGACACGCTGGTATGCTGCGCTCTCCAGCGTGGTCATACTGCCAATGCACATCCTCTCCTTCAAGTCATAAGTAACTCGCTGTCCACTTGCCACCTGGCCCCAGGGCTTGCGCTTCTCCCACCCATGAGACAGACGTTCCCGAGGCCCAGGGAGGCTGTAGGAACCAAAGAGACTGATGGCAGCAAAAACAGGGTGAATGAGGAAGGGCACTGGCATCTCAGAGACTGAGGTCCCTCAGCCCAGACCTGAACAAGAAGCCCCTGAGAAGGAGCAAAGCTAGGAGCTACCTATCTCAAAACCTAAAGGCTGACCTTCCTGTTCCCCCTCTCCCCCACTGAAGAGTGAGATCGGCCTGTGGTCAGTGTTGGGGACCGACCTGTGAGTCAATGGCCTCACAGTCCCCTGACTCAGCTGACCCTCCTGGGGCTTTCCAGCCTGCAAGTCAGCACAAGCTAGCTGGGAGGGAAGGCACTCCAGGTGCACAGCCCTGTGCCCCCAGAACCACACCTGGGGATCCCACATGCCCGAGAAGGTTGGAGGAGTCCCAGGAAGTGACTGTCCCACTGGGGAGCAGCTGTGTTGCTCACAGCTGCTCTCCCTCTGGGCCCCACATCCCTTCTGGTTCAGAATGTCAGTTCAGGCTGGGCAGAGCCACCGCCTCTGGGGACAGGGCCTGGGAGGCCACCCTGAGCCAAGGAGAGCAGCAGGCAGCTCGGCTCCACTCGCCTACCTGCGGAGGGAGGCTGGGCCCTTGTCCTGCAGCAGGTCGGCAAAGCGTGGCATGGGGGACTGGATGCCACACTCCTCCTCCACATGGAACCGCGAAGGAGCCAGAGCGCTGCCAGACTCCTCCTCATCACTGCCAATGGTGAACTGCAGAGACAACAGTGGTGACAGCAAGAGCCAGGGCTGGTAGTCTTCACCCCAGATGCTGGCATGCAGACCCTCCCCATATCCCCATACTATGGGGCTTGCCGTGTTTAGCTCCCCCATATCATATACATCCTAAGAACAGACATAGCAATCTTCCCCCACTAGTCTTAGACCCCAAAAATGATCATGCACACCCTCCCCAGCATCCACCCCAAGCAATGGCTTATCTATCACTGTCCTCCAGTGCCCGCCTCTGCTAGGCAGGGACAAAACCACCCTTCCCACAATATTACACAGCTACAACCTCTTCCCCCTGAGCAGCACACTCCCTTGACCATGCTGATTGTCACCCTCCTGGCATTAACCTTCCCTCCTCCGCCTCCCCAAGCCCCCAAGCCCCATCCAGGTAGGGAATACCCTATCCTTGCCTTTGGTTTGTTTGGGGGCTCCAGCTTAGGGGACGTAACCTTCCCACGAGCTTCGCCCTCAGACTCTGCAGAGATCTCTTTCTCCTGGGCCTCCTCTGCCTCAGATTCTCCTTCCTCTTCTTCCTCCTCTTCTCCCCCCTCCTCGTCCTCTTCCTGGATGGTGGGGGTGACCTCTGAGGGTGGTACTGAAGTTTTCTTCTTTTTTCTCCTCCTTTTTTTCCTCCTGCTGGCGTGAGGGGGTCTCTTTTGGAACTTGAGGGCAGAAGGGAGGTGAGTGGAAAGGGGATGATGGATGTGGTGCGAGGTTTGGCGGTGGACTGAGAGAGAAAAAGAGAGTCAGGGGCAGGAAGAGGCTGGAAGGAACCTGCCAGGCGCCCCTCCAGGAAACAGCATGGTCTGGAGATCAAGGGCCAGGAAGGGCAAGGAGAGCCACCAGCCCGCAGGGACATAGCAAAGCTCTTTCAGTGATGTGGCAGGCTATGTCCAGCCTGTGCTGGCTGGGGAGGCAGTACTCACATAGTGCCAAACCACCCCAGTGCAGCTCCACTTCCCTGGGGCAGGTAGGACTCCTCTTCCAGTGCTGCTGAAAGCCAATCGCATGGCTATGCAGAGCTGTGGTGACCTACCAGAAGCACAATCCCATTCCCAAACACAGGGAAATGTTTCTTGCATTCTCAAGCAAGCATGATACAGGCCATTTACAAACATTCTAGGGACATGGCTTAGTGGCAGACTTACTGTTAGTATAATGGTTGAATTCAATGATCTTGAAGATCTTTTCCAACCTAACTGATTCTATCATTTCTTTCCTGCATAGTGTCCTTTAAATGAAACAGATGTGCCTTATGTATCCCCCAGGCTTTGACAGAAAGTCCCTCCAGCATACCCACAGCCCAAGCCATTTAGTGCAGATACAACCTAAGTCCACATGCCAGGTACTGTGAAGGTTTTTGTCTACCAGCCTCTGAAATGCCGGTTCGATTAGAAGGCTGTCTTTTAAAAACCAGGGTAAAAAACAGGGCAGAAGGACTTCCCTTTAAACTAATCTACAAAGAGAAATTCATACAGGCTTGACCTGGGTGCCGTGGGAATTACAGAGTGAGAAGAAATTAATGGCATTTTTGAGCCTTCACTCAAAACCAACAGTAATGCACCAGGCATGGAACAGGGTAAGCTCAGCATCTCCCTGCCAGAGAGAGGAAAGGCTTTTCTGCCAGGTTTATCTGCAGGCACAAAGCCCCCAATAGGCAGTCTGTAGGATGCACAGATCCTGGGGATGCACCAGGAGCAGCTGAAACTATGGGGGCACCAGCCACTTTGCAAGGGGGTTTTGCTCAGCAGCTCTTCCTGAGGAATTGTTTCCAGTCTGTTTTGATTTGGTTCCTTCCCAGCTTTCCTGTGACATGGCAGCAAAATCTGTTTATAGTGAAAACTACCTTCAAAGGACATTTTCAATGGAAGCTATAACCTGCTCCCTGGGAGAGCCAGGCAGGTTCATTGTTCTGCTGTCATGTTTCCTTTCCTTTGGTTTCTCAAATCTTTTCTCCCTTGTTTCCCCCCTTGGGAACAGCAGGGATATTTCACACACACCCCTGGTTCAGCAGGAGAGGCTTATGGCAAGATTAGAGGAGACTGGAAACGACCAGACATCTGCAAATTGGAAAGAGTTTGGGCCTTTTAGAGACACTTTTTCCTCCAAAGTGTTCTTTTCTTTGACTTAACTAGGTGTACCCTATTTCACTTGCAGGTTTTGGCAGAAAGATCCCCATGTCCTGCTGCTGCACTCCTGCAGCACTTCTCTGTGTGCCACAGATAGGTCAGACATGAGTTTCTAATGTAAGAAGAAGCAAGGATGGCCCCAGCTGTACACATGATGCTCCTTCTACAGCACAAAGCTGCTGGTAAGGCCATAGCCCATCTTTTCCTTCTGGCTTGTTCACATCAACCCAAGATAGAAAAGTTTACTTTTTGGATCAGAAGAAAAATGAAGCTTTGAGCTGCAGCGATAGTCAGTGATGGTAAGTGGTCGAGCTGGCACAGAAGACAGGAGCACCACTTTTCACCCCTGCACTCAGCCCTCCTTGTGTCAACTGATCACGTCTCCACAAAGGTGGCCTGGAGGTGGGAAAAGCATACCTCTTCCCAACATAAGAGGCTTCATGCCTCCCTCTTCTTCCTCCCTGTTCCATTGCAGCTCCTGTGTGTCAAGCCCCTGCCCTCCTTCCCTGCTTCCTTCCTTGCATTGCCTGACTGTATGGAAAGTTATTGTCAAACCAGTGCCCTAGATCTTTGATTACATCTCTCAGTGAACTTTCATATCCATTGATAACAATGGATATGAAAAGTAATTTGGAGAAGGAACCCAAAAGGAGAAGCCTACATATTAGGAATTCCTGGGTTCAAATAGGGCAGGAAACATTTCTAAAACTAGAGAGCATTCACCCCCATGGGATGGTACATTATCTTTCAAAGTTTAATGACCTAACCGGATCTTCCAACTTTACGAATATGAACTGCATAAAACTTCTGACAACTAGGGTTGACATATCCCTAGATAACAGGGATACATAAGGAGCTCAGGGGAAAACAAGCTTGATTCTGCCAAAGAAAGAAGAACTTTCCTATTAAGACGGAAAAAAGAACCCCAAAGTACAATTGTCTAGTCAAATTTTCAAAGAAGCTTCTGCCATGCATGCTCAAGCAGATTGTCCATTTTCTCCAAGCCAACCCACACAGCTGTGCACACAGGCAGAGCTTCTGAGCAGGTAAGTCCTACAGGCACAGGACAGACAAGTATTCAAGCCACAGCAAAGCCATCAGCACCTTGCAGCCGTGTGCACGAGTGACTCTGTGTTCAGGTGGGAAGTGTAATTTGAATGGAGTCTCTGTAGAGAAATGACACAAGCAGAGAGTAGCAGCTAGGTTGCACTACAAGAATAGACTTCTAGCAGCAAACTTTTACAACAGCCACTGGAAATCAGTGGCCAAGCAGAAAACAGCCTGGTGATCTACCTGGAACATGTTCCCATCAAAGCTAAGCTGGAAAATAAGCAGTACCTGACCATGGAGAGCCATACAGTGGGAAACTCTCCCAAACATTGCTACTTGTCTGCCACACAAGCAAGCTGCTGGACAGGGGCCTCTTCCTCCTTCCCTTCACTGCTGTTACTACAAGCTAATGTGACCCACCTACACCAGGCAATAGCTTACAGCCACTCTTGTGGGCACATTCTCATTAGATCCAATGTGAGTTTGGGCAGACTGGTTGCCTTCATCACAGAAGGGCAGTTAGAGGAATAAATATGCTGACCAGAAGAGTTCAGGTGAGATAGCTACAGAATTTTAAATTCACACCCCACTTTTATTTTGCAGCCTTTTCTTTGAGCAGATAAGCCTGACGGTTTCATGGTTGCTATTTAGAAATATACAGGCATGTCTGACTGGAGCCATCTGCTTTCGGACTGGGGAGGACAGCCTGGCTTTTCGCCATATTTGAATGTTTCTTTGCAGCCATATGGAAGAAAAATAGTTTCAAATTTGAAATTTGAACGTGGGGGAAGTGGTGGCAGAGGCCCCCAATGCTGGTTGAGGAGGTGAGTAAACACACCAGGCTGAGCTCTGTTGACACATGGGCTGGGGAGTATCTACACCTGCAGGGACAGGAAAAACAGGGAACAGACCGGGAAAAGGCTGTGCACACTGATGCTATACTGGGCATACATAGCACTTGAGGAACACTCTGAAGGAAGGAAGTGAATAGCAGGTTAACATCACCTGCATGGTCTCTGCATAAGGCTGCAGCGTGTGGGGGGCTGAACAAGGGTTGGTGGTGAGGGTGGAAGTTGGTACAATTCAAACCTACATACATTCAAAATCTCTCTCACTGTAGCTGCGTCTTTGCTTCTCCAGATTGCTTGATGCTGACTTGCTTATTAGGTCCCCAAATCTCTTGATTGACAAAGTCTTATCCAAGTCCTCATCGTCCTCGGCACCAGGATAGGCTTTCTCTCTGCGATCTCTGCCCTGCACAGAAATCGCCAAACAAGAATTAAACACTGCAGACCCCTACAGCCCTCTGGATCCTCCTGCCCTGCAGAAGGTCCTGGGCTTGCTGAGGAGCAGCAGGCTTCACTTGACAGGTCCAGGGCACAGTTTCTCACTTAGAGGCACAGCTCCACTCAAATCCAAGGGCCAGAACATATCAGCAAGTCTCCAAGACACACTCTGCAGAGATACCTTAGCAGTCTTTCAAACCTCCCTTGAGCAGCATGTAGCAAGGGACTACGTCAGTGCCCATCTTTCCTACTAGAGAGGTGTAGCTTTTGTTTTTCTGGAATTTCTCCCTCTTCACATCTAACTGCTGCCCTCTGGCCTTCCCTTCCTTAGACATCCTCTGTATTTGACCCTGGGAAACAGCATCCCTGCTCTGGTGAGCTGGGATGGTCAGTGACCACCTTGTGCCTTTTCATCTCCCTTCTGCAGTCCTAGGGACCCCCTATTCCCATTGGCATGTTTTCTTCAGGCTTCTCTGCCCATTTTCCTCCTGTTTCAGACTATGGGCTTTTTTGCTGGTGGAGTTACTCCAAGAAGAGCATCGCCAGGTGACTCCTGTCCTTTCTGCCTCCTGACCAGCTGCAACTGGTAAAATTTTCCGTCAATATAGCCGAAATGCCAGTATGGAGCTGTTGTGGACTCCCGTGTTTCCATGGAAACAGAAGAAGGCCCAACTGTGATGAATCTGTCTGTACTGGGCAGAAAGAGGGAGCAAGGCGGCTTTAGCCAAGTTGTGCCTCTCCCCACCTACCCCAGCTGTTCTCAGCTGTGCCCTGGGAGTGGCTTGGTATCTATGGGTGAGGCTGCTTCTCCTCTCACCTTAGCATGGGTGTCCCAACTCAAGCCTAACTGCAAGCTGCCCAGCTCCTCCTGCCACTTGCCTACCCTACCCGACAGCATGTGAAGGCACAGGAACTTCATGGAGCAATCTCTGGCCTTTTCTGGGCCACAATGGACCATTACTGTCTGCATGGAGAGTGGATATGGTTATGGGCTTGTGGGCAGCCCTGGGGCAACCTTCATGCAGACCTGTCCCCAGTGAACAGAAGCTGTGTCTCCTACTGCAGCAGGCTGCCAGGACATGGGTCCTGCATTCGGCCTGGCAGGAGCATGATCACCAGGGAAGAGATGGCCCCACTGCTGCTGGATCCCCACCTCACCTGCTGCAGATCGATGAAGACATCTCCTATGGGAGGGGACTCTCCAGCTGCCATTTTGGTTCAGGACCTAAGGGCCTGAGCAAAATATCAACCCTTCTCTTTCACCGGCAGGCACCCAGCAAACCTGGAGAGTGGCATAACCTGTGGAGAGAGGGCAGGACAAGGGAATGTCGTGGGAGACTGCTGGCCACTGCCCTCAACCCCCCTGGCTCCTAACCCAGAGAGGTCACCTCATCGGCCCTGAGGAGCCTTCCCAGCATCACCAAGACAGGCCTTTCCCCTGGCACACTGCAGTGGGCTGGTGAGAGCGGCTCAGCCCACACTGCTTTGTGCACTGGCTCCAACAGTTCAAGGTGGGACCCTGTACTCCTCCAAACGACCTGCTGTGTGGAGGGTGCAGGGGCCAACCAAGACAGTAGTTGTGCACAGCTCCTGCATGGGCTCTGTGAGCGAAGGAAAGGCTTTCTGATCAGCCACCACTCAACCAGCACATCTCTGCAAAGCTGGGGCATGACTGACCACCAGGGAAGGATAAAGTTGGAGAGATCAGGTGCTGGGAGGGCATGCCAGGAACAGGGAGAAGAGTGGTCCTGTGCCACCCAGCTTTAAGTGGGCAAACCCCAAAACAGCCAGAAGGAATCCCAGAGAGATCTGTGCAGGCCAGAGAGATGGCACACGGACAAACAGTTCAGCATTCAGGCATAAAACACGAAACAACACATGTTACAGGGAAAGAAGTCAAATTTCAGACTGTAGATCAGTACTCTGCACTGGTGTGGCTGAGGGATGCAGAAGACCCCACAGGCAGCCTGAGGGACGGCTCTGCTCAATATGCAATTGCAAGTGAAGAAGGCAGTGAGGTGCCATGGTTGACAAGGAGTGGGATGGAGACTAACATGGAAACAGCTGTAGTCATATCATCTACAGCAACAGCGCAGGCTGAGCTAAGCATGAGCTGCACCCAAGAAAGAACTGGAGGTGGCACAGAGACGGGCACTGGGAAGAGAGTGACCTCCAAAGACACATCTGAACTCATACAGAGAAGGAAAAAAGATGTAAGCACATGCACAGTGCTTTGGACACAGGGATAGGCAAAGTGTTCTCACCTCACAGCACAAGAAAAAGGACATTCATTAAAACTACAATGGTAGAATACATATGAATTCAACACTGGCAAAGAAAACATTTTTTCAGTGATATCATCAAGGAGTTAAAAAATTGCAAAATCAGAGGATAGCTTGGACATCTTTTTGGGTAACAAGTTGTCATAATTATAACAAAATTAAGAGAAGTTAAACCCAGCTGTCAGGACAAGCTATTCTCCAGCTATGAAAGCTTTGGAAGAAGTATTAAAGGTTATATCCCAGCAACCTGATGAGTGGTTTCTTACTATCTCATCTGAAGTACCTAGTATGGGCCACTGTTTTGAGACAGGCTACAAAACCAGATGGTCTAAAGGTGACACCAGTAAGGGCACTTCTATCTTTGGAGATCTCCAGAAGGTGCTGTTAGAGTCTCTGCTTACTTTACCTATCTGAGGGCTTATTCAAAACAAAACAAAAAAATAGCTTACTCAAATGAAAAATTCCAGGGCCACCTGTAAGGCAAGTTTTTGAGGAGCTAATCGGACCACTGCTGAAGCATGCTCCCTTGGTCTACCCTCCTAATTACCAGAAACAAGGCAAAACTTAATGGAAGAAACCCCTCAAACATACCTCAATGGACTCTTCTGTAACTGAATCCCTCAATGAGACCCGAACAACTCAAGATAAATATGCTTCCAAGATAGATGTCTAAAAAGCAAATGCAGAGACCAGGCCATAAGGAATAGGGCAGAGAAGAATGAAAGATAATACCAAATCCACTCTGTAGATCTTAACAGATCAACTTTGGACTCTGTTTTCCAAGAAAGATAGAGCAAAAGGGTTCTGAGAGAGAAAGCAGGAAAAAGGAGAAAGGTCTGTCTGGAAATCATCTGTAAGCAGAGACTGAGCTGCTTTTTAGTAGGAGACATGATAGAGAAAAGGGTAATACCCGGCTTTTATTTCCTTTCGCATTTTACTTGGAAAGAGTGTTACCACCCCATGAAAGCAAACAGCAGCACATTTGAAACTAAAGGTAGGGAACTCTTTATTCCAGTGGGAAGAGCTGACGGAGGAACCTGGCTCTGTAGTCCTGCAGGGCCATGGCATTGTGACTGTTAAAGAAAGGACTGGGGATTTGTAAGGAACATAACATCCAGAGCTACAGACTGCCTGCACAGACGTGTTGCAAGCACCACTACTTCAGGGAATAAGGTGATGACAAGGCTTTGCATGGAAGCTCCTGGCGTGGCAGAATCCCTAAAAACTAGCAACATGGTAAAAGTAATTTGTCAAAAAAAATTATAATGTTCAGCTCCACCTCTGTGCCACTAACATGCCTTATGGGGCCTCCAAAACAAACTGTGAACGACCAGCAATGGTTGTGAAACAATGTGCTTTGTTTCAAGTCGAGCTCAGGTTTGTCTGGAGCTAGGCAGAGGCTTGCAGGGGCATTCGCACTCCGCACAGCCAGAAGAACTGTTCGGTGCAATGAACTTTGCCAGCTTCAATTCTGCAAGATGTTACACTGAGTTTAAAAGTACAGCCTGACTGTCTAAATGAAGTTAAAAGGAAGGGAAAATCCAGCACATAGTCTTTCTTCACACATCGCAGCAGTGTATTTTGAAATAAGCTGAAAATATGTCACTCTAATGACACTGCTGAACAGCTGAAAGCGAGACAGTTGTACTAGCAGTAAAGTAAGAGAGCCCTTGAGACTTATTTTGAAATTTCAGAGGGACTGTGAGGTACCCACAGAGTTTCATCAATCCCCTGCTCATCACCCTGTGAAGGCAGGATGTGATGGGTGGGCACCCCAAGCTGGGGGAGTCTGGGGGCAGAGCTGCTGGGGACCTGCTGCTTTGGGGCTGAGAGAGGGGTGAGGGTGTGAGGCATGTTTTCCAGTCCTAACCCTAATGGGTCTCCTGCTTTCATGGCCTCAGAGCACTGGTGCTCCTTTTTGGTACATTAATTGATGGCCAGCTGCTAGAGGCCACTTGCCCTCCCTTACTCTGTGCAACCTCTGGGAGAAAGGCTGGATGGACACCTACACAGATCTGGCCTGGCTTTTCTATTACACACAACTGAGTTCGGAGAAGACCAACAAAAAATTGCCAGTTGGCCAGAGGGATTGATTTATAAGGAAAGGTTAGGAGCTAAATTTGTCTAACATAATATGGGATGACTAACGTGGGGAGAGGACAAGACAGAAGTCTGGAAAGATCTCAAGGGTGTAAAACACGGTTCCAAATTTTATTTTTTCCAACCAGCCCTGCACAAAGAGACCTAGAAACATGATAAAATATAAGAGAGAGATTTAAAATTAATATCTGGGAGAATTTTGCTAATGAACATCATGCAGAAGTGCCCAGCCTGCTAGCATTACTGCCTAGGCTGCCATACAAGAACACAAAACAAAAAGGGAAAGAAAAACTGAAAAAACAAAAAGCAGTAATGAAAACTGAATGAATGATACCTTCATCCTACTGTATCTCCTGGTTGTCGGGAGTACATGATTCAGCATTTCAGCTAGAAGCAATTTTCAGTTATTGAAGTGTCATGACAGCAGGCCAGACTTGAAGGGAGGCTAGAAAAATCCACAGCCTGCTGACCTGGGTGCACTGACACCTCCTGGCTCTCCCTGACAGCACCTCAGTAAACAGAACCAGCTTGCTAAATTACCATACTCGGACCAACCATCCAGGCTAATTGAACACTGAAGGAAAGCAAGCAGCCATGCCCTTGCAATGCTGCCAGCTACAGCATCTCCCAGATTGCTAACAGGGACTCCAGCAGCACTCCCCCTGATCCCTAAAGGCTGCTTCACAGTGCCAGTGCAAGAGCTTTCCCGTTTTGCTGAGAAAAATGCATCTGGCACACCTTTGAAGGTCAGAGGCAAGCAGTTTGTGCTGCCTCTTTGCAGTAAAGATGAGCCAGGAGGGTTACAGCAGCCTGCCCCAGCTCTGAGGGCAAAGGGCTGCACAGAGGCTGCCATCAGGCCCCGCATCCATCTCCTCAGCTTTTCCCTAATCCCCTGGTCATCAGGCTGAGAGTAATTTAAGCGTGGAGTGTCTAGACAAGGAACGGATGTTAGTGATAAAATCATAGGGGCAAAGCTAGTTCAGTGGTAGAGAAGAGCCTCTGGCTGGTAGACACAGATGGGAAGAGCTCAAAAAGGAGAAAGATTAGAGGCCTGAGAATATTTTCCTTGGAAAACATACTGACAAGACTGTCCATGGAGGAGAGGAGCAGGAGGGGTGCTGCTGCGTACACCAGAGCATTTGGATGGGATGCTGCTGTGACAGTCACAGCCTCCAAGCTGAATGAAACAGGAGTGGGCTGTGCAGCCCCCACTTCTCCCCTGCTATGGCAGAGGAACAGGGACACACACACCCCAGAAGAAAAAGGCAACACATAAGACGGTACACATGGAAAGTTTTCAGGAGTGAAGGGTTTAACCTGTGGATCTTTCTACCACATAGCTATGCTGAAACTAAGAATACAGAAGTAGTTTATAAGGCTTAAATATTTCAGTGAATCCTGCACCGTATCAAACTGGATAAACCTGGATAAATCACTACAACTATTAGCTGCTGAAGCATCTGCTCTGTTCCCTGATTCCCCCTTCACAGGCTCCTCACGGAGGTACTGGATGGGATGGAGCCACACGACACATATAGGAACACATGGGAACAAAACCTGCTCCAGAATGAAGGGCCAGCCCCAGTCAGTGACAAGGAGACACCCTTCCACTGGACACACGAACAGCTCTGATAGACAGACACACATACAGCCAAGGGAGAGAAGGGACGCAGGCACCCGGGGATGCACTGCACCATGTACCGTGCCGCGCCACCTGTACGGTGCAGTGCACGGGACCACACCGGGCCGAGCTGCGCCCAGCACCGGGCACCGCTCTGTGCCCGGGACTGTGCAGAGTGCCGTGCCATATCCCGTGCCCCATGCCATGCATCGCCCTGCATGACCCATGCCATGCCAGGCATCGCCCTGCACCCCACCATGCACATGCAGCGCCCTGCA
>JANHFX010002042.1:4904-30087 GCA_027560015.1 Chloroceryle amazona
GGGGGGTGGCAGTTTTACAACAATGAAGTGAGGATCTATTTTGCTCTTAGAGCTGCAGAGGTTATACCTCCTCATGGTCCTGCTGGATGCCCTTCAGGACAACCATGTTAGCCTTTGCTCCAGTGTAATGGAATTATAGTTTCTTCCTCCCTAACAATTGGCTTCGTTGACCACTCAATAGTTACAAAGGTGAAACAAATTCTGTCATGTTTATGTACCATTGTCTAGACCTATGCCCACGGGTATATAGTTGGGCCTAACCTGGCAGTTCTTGATGGTAGTGCTGCCTGGCTTATGTATACCATCACGCTGTAATGTCCAATATGGCCATTGCAGATTGCATACATGTTGGTGGTCACACAAACAAGTCCATTGGATTTGCAAGACCAAGTGGTCATCAGAAACATCACAGACCATGGAAGCGTGGTGGAGGAAGAAAATTGAGTGGACTGGATTTTATTAACTCAGAGATTGATGGTTTAAAATGGGGGCATTCTCCCACATAGAATGACAGTCTGGCCAGCATGCCGGAGATGTATGAGATGCCTACTTCTCTGAGTCTCAGAAGCTATACTCAGTAGAGGCAGAGATAGAGGAGGAGGAAGATTCCTCACTCCCACAGGCTATGGCTCAGTTTCCCCTATTGCCTTGAACACCTATCTAGGCTAAAGGTAGATATTTGCTAATCAAAGGTGCACTAGTTGTGAAGGTCTCAGACAGAAAATCCATTATGTCCATACTGTGAGAACTGGATGATTGTTGGACTGATTGAATATCTAAAGCAAGCTCATGGGTAAAGAAAGATCTGATTCCAACATTCCTTAGAATCCACTGAAAGAAGCAAAAGCAATATGTATATTGTTTCTGCACATAGGTAGTAGAATCTTTATGTGAGAAACCTAAGAATCATATCAGTAGATTTGTGAGTACATAGGAGTTGAGTAGTGGAGACTATATTGAAGATGTCCCATAGGTTCTTAATCAACTTCTGGGATATTGTTACAGACTTTCCTTATGGGAATTTGCAGTCCTAGAAAAGTTAATATAAATTATTCATATGCTACTCAAACATTACATCTAACATATTTGAATATCTGGCTATACATGACAGCTATATGTACCTAATTTTTGTGGAAAGAAAAAAAAATTCAGTGACAAATCTTTTACTTTTCATCTCTACATAGAAATCAGTATCCACAAAATCATATCCTCACATTACTTTTATGATCTAAAGTAACTACAGGATGAAATGGGCACATTCTCAGGATCATGGAGAGGATTACTTTTGTCGTTTCAGCATTTGAGTGTTGTGAATCTGAAAAAGTAATACCCTGTTCCTGTGTTCCAGCTTGCTTTCCTTGCATGAATGTATTGTTACCCAAAGCAGAAAGCAGATATATTTGCATTTGTATACAGAGAACACACTGTTCCTTCAGGGGCTCACTGGAACTTGCTGTTCTCTGTATAAATGTTTTTGGTTTTTTTTTTTGCATTAAATATTTTGCTGTCAAGTTTTACCTGTCACAGTGATTTTGAGAGCTAGGAAAGCTTAGCCTTGATGTAGCCTGGAATCTGAATTCCAGCCCATAAAGAGTATGTTAGCTTTCTTGGTACATCGTATCTTAAGTATGATCACTTTTATCTCTCCAGTTTTGCCAAATCAATGCCAACAAAAGCTTTTTAAAGTTTCGTCGTTGAAGGCTCCCAGGTAAAGACTGCAAGTGTATAATTTGTAGGTTGACAAACTAAAAGCTGAAATTATTCCAGTTCAGTAGTGGATTCCAAAAGAAACAGCTTTTTGTGTATTATCTGTATTGAATTAGTTATCTGTACACTTTATTTTTTATTTAAGGTGTGGATTAGAAATATTTTCTTTGTGCTTGATGTGTGCTTGGAAGTGATCTAATTACTTTATTAATTACTATTCATATAGAAACTGTGAAACAGCAGATGAGAAAGCTAATGACTTCAAACTGAAGATTTTTCTGATATTGGTTAACTTTTAAACAATAGAGAACAATGAAAATGCAAGTACTTCTACTGACTTTGTAGGTTAGTTACAAATTTATTTTTCTGAACAGGAGATTAAGAGATGACAAAATAAATAAAACCAACTTCCTATTTGCATTCTGTTTCTAACTTTGTTTTCACTCTTCTTCCATGATATTTGCAGAGAGTGGAGGTCCATTGAGTGAAACAGCATATTCGCACAAAGCAAAACACTACCATTCACTTTAGGAAATTCTAAAAAGTTGATTAAAAAAAGTATACCAGGGCAGTTTTCAAAGAGGAGAAATTAAAAAAAAAACCCAAACATTTATTCATACCTCCTGTGCTAAGCAAACCATTTTATTTTTTATTTAAGGTGTGGATTAAAAATATTTTCTTTGTGGTTTATGTGTGCTTGGAAGTGATCTGAGGCTGAGTTAGGTGCTGACATGGAGAAGAGTGGAAGGTAGCTTTATAGCCTATTACAGAAAAGGATCTATGCTGTGTAAACTGAGATGGCACAATTTGAAAGCTGTTTTATACTCTGTTTCACAAAATTTTGAAAATGTAAGGGACATCAATGTCATGAAACATGGTTAATCAAATATATATTTGTCTGTGGTTCTAGTTATCCCAAACAGCACTCCTATATCTTAGGCTTTTTGGTTACTGTTAAAAAAAAAATTCAGCTGATAGCAGTACATAAATGTCTGACACAGTAGGAGAGAGGAATACAGCTGATCTTGTTATGCTGAATTTCAATATGTGACTCAAACAGTTTTCAGTGATAACTGTATCTTCCCTAGGGTCCAAGATTTTTGCAAAATGCAATTAAAAATAATAAAAAAAATATTGCTCATTTTACATTAGCATTTTGAAAATGCCCTAACTTAACATTAAGCTCCTGAATGTAGTTATTTTTACAGCATTTTAAAATATAGTGTTTTGCATGTGATATTTATGATCATATACCCACAAAACAGTATTAGTGTGTGGTTTTGCTTTATAAAAATTTACATGCACAAGGAAAAGTTAAATTTTGGTTACACTGATTTTGGTTGATGTTTATAAACCTTAAATATAAGATTTTATTCAATCTGTATCAAAACACTTCAAATTATTTTTTTTTTTTAGATCAACATTTAAATTTTTAGAAGCTCAAATATAGTCTGTTTATCTTACAATCTAAGGAGCTCACCTTCCCTAAGCTGTTTGAGATCTGGCCATTGCTGTGGAGGGTTGTAGTTTTGTTAATATATAGCTAAAGCATAGTCTTATATTGCCAGTGAAAGATTAAAAATGAAAACACTATTAAGAGGAAAAATGAAAATAACATGAAAAAAAATATTAAAGAAAATTACACCTTTCTGAATGGAAGACACCTATATTTATGGCATAATAAACAAAAATAAAACTGCTCATTTGTAAGGTTTCCTTCATTTAAGCTTGCCTTATGACTTTCAAGCAACTAATATTCTTAAAGTGTTCTGCCCATATACATATTTTAGTAGTCCTAAGTTAACAAGCCAATTTAAGGTACATCATGGTTAAATCATTTTCCTGAGGTAACAGGAAACTGTGATTATATAATAACTACTGATTGTATATTTTAGGCTTCTTCAGGTTGTCTAACAAAATAGTTTTTTGAGTCCCTTTGCATCTTGGTATTGGCATCTGAGGCCAGTATTTGGGAAAATAAGAAAACACACCATATGGCATTTGAGTTCAGAGGAGTTTCTTTTCCTCTATATCAAGAGTGCAGGTCTTCTCTTTGCTCGCAGGTATAATTTGTCATGCAACTGGTAGTGCAGCCAAAAAGTTCTGCTCTAGGGGAAACATACGATAATGTGAGAACACCCAAAAGCTAAGGAGCAAGGAGATTGGTTATATTAAAATACGGTGGTAGAGATAAATCTGTGATACAATCTTGATGTTCATAGGAACACAACAGTTTTAAACATTAAAGAAACAAGAGCAAATGAAATCTTCTGGTGCAGTGTGGAAATGTCAAAAAGTAGAAATTGGCATTTCTAAACTTAGATACTAGAGAGTTTTCTCTCTCATCATCATTGCTTTTGTCAGTAGTGTCCTTTGTGTTATTTACTGTAAAACGGGACAGGAAAAGATTTCAGATACTTGTCAGTCTCTTATTATAAATATGCTTATTTACTTTTACTACCTCTTGTAAAAGTAGTTTTGATCTTTATGACTTAAAATCATGGTTAGGAGTTTTGTACTTTCTGTCTGGAAAGACCGGTGCAGACTGTACATGGCATTTGAAGGCATCTGATAAGAATCAAGGGAGATGTGGGATAGAAGACTGCTTTATTTAGAAACTGTACATAAAAGGAAATGCGCTAAGAATGTTGCTTAGTTGGAACAAGACTTGTAAAGGGAAACACATTAGCCCATTTAAAAAAAACCCACAATCCCTAACAATATACATGTGTGCATAAGTAAATAGAAGCATCTTTTTTAATTATGATCTCTTACATTGCCATGTAAGAACTTGTATAAACTCGTATTTTGCTTTAAACAATGTCTTTTCAGAAGATAGTGTTTAGTGTCTTACAAACATAATTGTGAACATTTTGATATTGATATAACCCCACACAGTGCTGATGGATGAAAACATGTTTCTGTTTTAATTTGGACTAAACTATGTAATGTGACATGTCCCATGCATATGTATAGGAATATAATGAAAGATCCTGCTTCAATGTAGTCATGGTTTTGGGGTCTGGCTTTCTCTCAAGTCCAGTGTTTTTTTTCTCTGGAATGGCCATAATGCAGACTACCTCAGTGAAAGCTGCAGGCACTGAATTTGGCTTTCCAAAGGGGCTGAATAAAAAAGGCATTTTTCTGTCCTGAATGCAGAATTGTGGCTTGGTTTTGTTGCAGTCAATTTTTGAGGCTTTTGTTCCACTGTGGTAAAACAGTTCCTGGTAACTTTTCCCTTGGTCTGTATTGTTTGACCCCTCTGCATGAGCTCATTTAGTTTTTGCCCTGTCAGGCAGAGATCAGGCAGAACTGTGACCCCTTTCTCAGAACATAATTACTTAGATTTCTGGAAGGTTATGAAATTCATGAAGATGGTCATAACCTTCTTCCATCCACCCTCATAGCATCTATGGAGCAATACAGGGCTGCAAAGTTTGAGAAATGATGAATATGTGTCTTTAAAGCAGCTGCTAAACTTCCTGCTCACTGCTATATTTCCACACTTTAATTTTCAGTATCATCCTGACCTGAAGTCCTCTCTTCTAGGGACCTGTATTTATTGCTTATTTCTTTTCTGGGGAAAATCATCAGCTGATACCCTACTTCAGAACAAGCAAGAAAGGCAGTTGCCTCCCTTTCCCATGATGAAAACAGGCATGTGATAAACATAGAAAGCATGCTGTATTTCTTCAAAGCATAATCATGTGGTTAATGTATTCCAGGCCAGCAGGAAACAAGTTGACCCTACTTTTAGAGCCTCTGAGACACTGTAGCACATTATCATTCGCCTGTTGGCAAGTGTCAGGTAGATTTTACTAGCTTAGGCAATGTTGTGTGAGTACATGCAGCTACCTGTTGTCAAAGCTGCTGGCATAACCCCTGCTAAATGGAGCACGGGACAAGATAACACAGAAAAATTTGTACCTCTTCATGCTATACAGATGCCTGTCATTACTCCAGAGTTCTACTTAGAAAAAAAGTAATTATCTATCTGCACTGGCTGTGAAAAAGCGTTTAGAAACAAGGGCTGTGTAATCAATACAGAGAGGTTTGCAGAAGTCCATAAGGAATATGTAGCAGGATAGTGGGATCTTTTTGGTCAGAAATATTGAACATCTCCCAAACTGTCTAGTCATTTGAGCACATATTCCTTGTTTCCTATTACCCTTGCCTCATGTTCATGTTCTTCAAGGTCAAATTACAGGAAGCAAATAGCATATAGTTTATCCTGATGTATTTACAAAGCAAGTGGGTTTTGCTTCAGAAAGTACAGGCAGTGCATAGCAACAGGCAGTGGTCTGTATAGGTATAGAAGTCCAGCATGGATTTGATGGATTTGTTTTGTGCTGCTATAATAAGCACATTTACTATTAAGCATGTTTGGAGTATGTTTTTGTAACACTTTGTACACAAGCTCAGTTTGATTAGAGAATCTGGGTAACACAGTGAGTAATTTCTTTACAATTTCTAATCTCAGTTTTCTCTCTATGCTCCAATGTTCCTGGGGATTTGGCTCCATGTTTTTTTTTTTGGTTTGGGTTTGTTTGTTTGTTTGTTTGTTTGTTTTCAAATTCTCTCTACCAAGATTTTTCATGTCTACTCCCTTGTCTCTTTCCTGTGCTAGCTGACTTTCAGCTTTGCTGGAAGTTAAATCTCCTGCTTAGTAAGAATCATGTGCCCCTATACCTTTCTGATTTTCTTAGTATTTTAGCCTTTAAAAAACATTTTTGTTAGCTGGATTCTTTATTTTGCTGTTTGGAACTTTTCCATTCCTCTGACTCTGCATTTTTGTAACAGCAAAACAGGTTGGACTGGGTTTCACCAAGATTAGACTTGTATTTTACTTTAGGCCAAGACTGTGAACTAAGAGGCTTTAACAATTACCTTATTTGGAGTAGATATGCATATGCATCCTTGTCTTCTAAATTCCAGGAATGTTACTGGGAAAATGCGATCTTGAGAACAAGTAGGTAGAAATTACTGAGGATTTTTACATGAAGTCATCACTTTTTCATAAACTCAGTTCACATACTCATGCTTTTTAAAACTTTTTCTGTTCAAGGAGTTAAATTCAAGTAAACCAGCATTCTCCAAAAAATATTAAATACCACAAAAGTGATCCATTGTAAAGAAATCTAAGAGAAAGTAAAGCAATTTTGTTGGATATGAGTAAGTAAACTGTATGGCATTTTGCTTCAGCAAATCATATGAGCCACAGTTGGTTTAGGTGCTCTAGGAAAAACTTACATTTCTGTCTTCAGTCTGACCATAAGCAGTGCTTATGACCTTTCCTTCTAATTTCTGTATTGTTAGTGGCCAGCCCAATCCTAACCCTTGACAAACAACATTAGATGTCCGTTTCTTGTCCATTCTTCAGAGAGCAAGAGGAGAAATTAAAAAGAAAAAAAAAATTTCAGCAAACTGCTTGAGCAGAGTCCAGGGTGAATCAGAAGATTTTAAGAGTAAGAGAAGTTCTTGTAGCATCTAAGATATTATTGCTTTTTGTGTCTTTCTGTGTCTGTCTCTTCACAGTAGAAGCATATTTTCATTAAAAAGAGCTATAGAACTCTACAAAATAATTCTTGCTGTATAATTCGATGGACTTGCACTCTTTCTATTTGGCAGATAGACTCACATTCCTTTAATTTTATTTATTTTTAAAGAAACATTCACTAAAATTTGCACATGTATACTTTGAACTATCCAGGAAGATCTTTTGTTGTTCTAACACTTATGACTTGACCATCAGTAACCTGGAGTGTTTAATGCTTGTGTACAATACCTGCCCATACACCCACGAGTAGGCTTTTAACAAACAGAAACCAAAGTGAAGATACTGTCTTCCACAAGTTAACACTCTTCATGGCTAAATACAGTGTTTGTTCACTCTTACATACATTTTATATTTGTTTACCTTAGGTACTTACCTAAAACCTGAGCAAAGGGGTTTCAGTATATGAATTCAGAATGAAGTGATTTTGGGGAGCAGACTGCTGGCAGCTAGCAAGATTATGTTACTAATTGTTATTTTACTGAATTTGACTCAAAAGGCACCTGTGACTGCATCAGAACTGTTCAATAAAATATAGCTCTAGGTTTAAGATTTATCTCCTTACTAATTGACAACAATACAAAGGTAACACTTTATCATTTGAAAATATTAATGATTTAGAAAGATTTCAATTTAGGTTGCCAGTCAATGCCTAAAAACTTGCTGTAAAAGGTGTAATATATAACTTACTCTCGGTTGTCACTCAATATGCATATGCATGAGTGAAAGAACTCATACTGTTTATTTCTAACATGTCTGTTTCTGAGCAATTCTAGGCTGATAAGGCAGACAAAATTCTTTCAAGTAAAAAGACAGGAAAAAAAAGCACATCATCATAGAGGATTAGATTGCTCTTGAATGATCTCTCTGATCTGCTGTAAGAAACCTGCAACTGCTCTGAAAAAGTATGTTGTTTACAGATTTTCATCTCCAAGGCAAGCAAAACACACTCCCTTTATAATAACAGGATAAATGTCTAAAAGACTTGAGCATTACTGTCCAGCATATGACTCATTCAGTGGCCAGGAACACAATTCTGGAACACTTTCATGTGAGCTTGTATAATTTCAGTTGGAGTTGCTCTTTAGGGACACAATTCTTACCCAGTACAAAAGCATAGAAAAAAAAAAAAGCTGAAACAAAAGAGCAAGGATACTCCAATTAATCTGTTAAGAGACGTTGATGGAATTTTCTAAAGAACAGACTAAAAATCCTAGACAACTGGAACAGATGTGAAAGAAAGGCAAGAGCATAAGGAGGAAAGAGGTCTCAACAATGCATTTAGATCCATCTTCTTCCAGAGTACATGCTCAATTTTTATTCATACCCCCTGTGCTAAGCAAAGAATTGTGTTTCTCTAGTTATGATTGCTAGAAAACAGCTTGCACAGGGAAGCTATTAATGAGACATGAGAAATCTATAATTAAGAGAGACCTATATTTAGGATTTATCCTATTATCCTGATACTGACTGTTTATTTCCTTAACCATCTGGTAAAGCCAAAGATCAGTCAAACTTGCTTCTACCTCCTTTCATTTAACAGACGCTTTCTATATAGTCTGCTTCCCATTGTAAGCAGTTTTCAAAACCATGGATATCTTTAGAAAAGACAGAAAACAATTTCAATAATAAAGTGCAAGGTCATGTTTAAGGCAAATTAGTTCTACAACAAATATCCAGTAACTGATGCTGAAAACTGAATGACTCAACAAAATCTCAGGTATTTTAGAGCACTGAAACATATACATCATGTCACAGCAACAAGCAGAATGCATATAACATGTATCTTTATAAACATTTACACTGTTTTTAAAAAGTGTAACTTGGATGAGTGTCAACACTCCACATTTAGTTAAATGCTATCAAGCAACAACATGAATGTTGTCAAAGCTAATGCAGTCAAAAAATAAAAAAAAAAAAAGGGGGGGGGTGCGGAGAGTTAAACCTAACTTGTACTTTTAAACTGAAAGCAAATGGCCAGCTATTTTACTTAAATTCTCCAAAGTAGAAGCTGGTGTTTTAGAACTGCAAGAGAGTTCCCTGAAGAAATGTATTGTATACAATATTAACATCTCTGAAGAGTGCATGAAAATAACATTGAAACATGGAAAATAGACCAAAATAATTCATATGTGGTTTGTATTTTAGTGGGTGTTTTAATTTATTTCCTGTTTCTACAATAATAATTTCTGTTTGCATTAATGATATGTAAACAGTCTATTCAGTAGAGAAAATGGTCATTTTGACGTTTATCCAGGTAATGTAAACATTTAATCTCAGAATAGACGTGAACTCTTGTTAACACTTGAAGAAAACTGTATTTTCAAATATTTTTATTTTTTCAAAAGAAATAGTATTTACCATTATTTTCTTTAACAAAAATGCCTCTGCAAGGCATTAATGCCCTGCAATTAAACAATAACACCCCTGCAAGTATTCATCACAAATCCTGCCATCAGCTAACATAATAATTTTTACTGTCAACACTTGATTGTTAAGTACTGTACTTTCTTCTGGGAAGCATGCACATTCCCAAGATGCTATAAAAATAAATTAAGCAATACTGGAGAATTACTTTATAGTTTCTCCAATAATTAAAATGCATGAAATGCAGGTTATGAAAATAACTTTTCAGGAAACAATTGCAGCCTATGCAAGAAGGACAAGCCTTCTAATTTCAAAAGTTCTTCAAGAAAGCTTATTACTCTATTGATATAATGCAAGTATTGATGTCAGACAGTTTTGAGGACTCACTACTAGAAATGTTATTAATCATAGAATCATAGAATGGCCTAGATTGGAACAGACCTTAGAGATCATCTAATCCAACCTCCCTGTCATGGGCTGGGATGCCTCTCAACTAGATCAGGGTACATAAGGCTCTGTCCAACTTGGCATTGGACACCTCCAGGGAGAGGGCAGCCACAGCATCTCTGAAATGTCTTGCCACCCTCGTGCTGAAGAATTTCTTCTAAGATCTAATCTAAATCTATTCTCCTTCAACTTAAACCCATTTCCCCTTGTCCTATCAGTCAATATTCTTGTAAAAAGTCCCTCCCCAGCCTTCCTGTAGGTTCCTTTCAGGTATTGGAAGGAAGCTATTAGGTCCCCCCGGAGTCTTCTGTTTTCAGGACTGAACAATTTCAGCTTCTGCAGCCTGTCCTTGTAGTAAAGGTGCTCCAGCCCCTGGATCATCTTTGTGGCCCTATTCTGAATGCGCTCCAACAGATCTATGTCCCTTTTATGGTGGGGACACCAGAACTGGACGCAGTATTCAAGGTGGGGTCTCACAAGAGCAGACTAAAGGGGGAGAATCACCTCTCTTGACCTGCTAGGTACACTTCTCAATACATCCTAGGATGCCGTTGGCCTTCTGGGCTGCATGAGTGCACTGCTGGCTCATGTTGAGCTTCTCATCTATCAACACCACCAAATCCTTCTCTTCAGGGCTACTCAACCCACTCTGTGTCCAGTCTGTATTTGTGTCTATTTGTAATCACACCTATGCATTGAATAATGAAGTTTGGCATAAAATCATATATATATATATGAAGCATATATATATTATACATCATAGAGAAATGCAAAGATATTCTTGTTGCTAGATTATCCATTTCTTTCATTGGATAGTTGTAAAGCCTGGTTTTCTGAAGACAGAGAATGTGATTTTAGCAGAATACAGTATGACCTCTAGTGGGACACTGAAGTCCACTTAGTGCCTTTTTTTTTCTTTTTAATAGCTTCCATCCACCCAGAAGTGCCCAGCACATACCCCAGAAAAGTGCTTTAGAACAGAAAGACAGAGTATGAAAGCTGGAGAACTCTGTCAGGCACTGAGTCTAGGAAGGGGAATTGAAGAGGCAATTTTGAAAATCTCCACTAAATATATTCTCCTTATGACTGTATATTTGATAACTGTATTTATAAAATTACAGATCAACTAGTAGTAGTATTTTATTCATCACTTGTGTTAGCACTGAGGACTCACAGCCAGGGAATTGGGATAACTCAGTCCTAGGGATCACTACCAAATGTGACCAAAAGGAGTCTTCACCTTTAACACACTGAGAAAAATCTCATGTTATTTTACAACTTTTACAGGGCATTTTTTTTATTTTTTTTTAATGGTAAAAACCATTTCTTCAATCTTTTTTATCATGTTAAAAAATAAATCAAAGGAATGTAGAAAATATTGGAGATAGTAAATCACAAAGTATTTCTTCTCTGGTCCTCTGACTCTTCTGGTAGAGAGGAAATAAAAGTAGCATCAGATACCAGTGCTTTCAACAATTTAATGTTAACTTGTACTTAAAGAATTTTAACTAGAAGAACATCATCTTTCATTGTCAGTGAAATCCTTTACATAGTGAATTAAAATACTTGTTTCCTACTGGGTTGTATCAGTCTATATCTTGCCTGACAAATTAGACATACCTGGGACCATTGTCTGGCAGCAAGGCCTGCTAGCCTGCATCCAAAACATTAAATACAGCCTCAAAACCTGAATGGCAGCATGTGCACATGTAGCACATGTATGAGAGGGGAGAGTAACCTGCCTGCCCTGGCTCCCAAACACCACAGTTGCCAGGAAGTGCCCCACATGTCCAGAGCCAAACTGGGGTATGAGCTGCCCTGTGAAAAGAACAGAAGATGTCATTGCAGTTCTCTGTCACCACCCACTCCACCACCCCACCACCACTCACCTACCTGTTTTTATATAGGCTATGGATTGTAAACAGCAGAATTTAAGGAGCCGGAGCAGCAGCAGTGCCTAGTGCAGGGAACCGTCATGCACTTTCCTGAAGAAGTCACAGAGAGCTCTCACCAGCTTTGTAAGCTCTGACAGCCAGAGGCAGCTGTAATCCATGGCAGCTCAGGGAGGAAGAGTGTCTGGAGAAAGGAGGCACCTCACCCCCAAAGAGTTCTGAGGGAACTGTGGCCCATGGGAAACCTGCACCAGAGTGAGGACACCTTCCTGAGAGGACTGCACCCAAGACATACCAGGAACACCCCTGAGGGTCTGACACCATTCTTCCTTAAATGTCTTTTTCATAGCCTAAACTGTCCTGGTCAGTCTAATGATTTCTCATCCAAAATTACCCCTATCATTCATCTGAACCTGCTCCATCCCACCACACCTGGTGAGGTACCTTGTTTCATAAACTCTATGAATGTTACATATGCAAGAGAACATTGTGTGTGTCCTAATGCTATGCTGAGCCTCACAAATAAGCACCACACAGACACTGACTCACTCCTACATGCCTCCAGTGGAGTGAGGAGCAGAAGATACAACAAAAAACTCGAGGGTTGAGATAAAGGACAGTAAGGGTTCACTCACCAATTACGTTCACTGGCAAAAGACAGCCTCAATATGGGGAAAAAGGCAACACCCATTCACTAAATGACTTAGAGCATGACAGTGATAAATACAACTTGATTGTAAATACACGTTCCCTCCGCATCTGCCTTCTTCCAAGAGCCCACACTGCTACCTCTTCCCCATCCCCATTGCAGGGGGGAAGCAGGGAATAGGGATTGCAGTCAGTCCCGGTCCATTCTGTGTTGTTTCTGCCACTCCTTCCTCCTCAGAGGGTTAAACTCACAGGTTTCCTGTGCAGTAATGTGGCATCCCTCCCATGGAAATCCTCCATGAGCTTCTCGAACCAGCATGGTTCCCTTCCACAGGCTGTGGTCCTCCCAGTGATGGACTGCTCCAGTGAGGGCATCCTCCAGAGTCATGGCCATTTTTGAGATCAGTCCCCTACTCCAGTGTGGGGTCCTCCATGGGCTGCACATGGGATTCTGCTCCACTGTTGATATCTAAGGGCTTCAAGGACTCAGCCTGTCATGTCACCATGGGAAGAAGAATGACTGGTATGGTGTGCATCCCCTGCTCCTTTCCCACTGACCCCGGGGTTTGCATGGTTATCTCTACCATGTCCCATTCATCTCCAACATAAAAGAGCTCTCAAAAGGAAAGAAGTTGCCCAGCAGGATTTTTTTTTCCTCTTAAATATGTTCTTATAAAGACACTGATAAGTTCAGCCTTCACGAGAGGTGGGTCTGACTTGGAGCTAGGGAAGTTTCTTGAAGCTTTTTACAGGAGACACAGCAGTACAGCTACCAAAACAACCCAGGCACAAACCAAATACATATGCACAAGACAGTGAATAGCACCAATGTCAAGCAATGCAAGTCCCAGGTTTCTGATTGTTTAATAAACACTGTTCTAAGGATAGTTTATTTTTGATGGAGGAACTGACTTAAAATAGCTGTAATACACCTCAAGTTCTCAAACAAGTGCATGTACTCCTAACACTGAATAGATACTACATTTATTTTTTAAAAATAAGTATACTTCAAGATGTCTGATTGGAACTCCTACTCTACTCAACATGCAGGTGGTACTGCATGTAAACCAGCATAATGACAGTCTCTGATTCATTTTCTACTGTTTTCCAAACACTTTCTAACATTTCAGCTTCTGCCTTGATGCCTGAGCATCAAGGTAACATATTCATAAAACTATTTATGCGTAAATATCTCATTTCTACACTGCAATATTCAATCAGAGCCCATTATTACAGCTTAATCTTGCCCCCTACCACTGTGTGCATCACTTTGCATTTCATTTTCATTTCATCTGCTATTTTAAGACATTCTGCAGTTTTATAATTTACTTGTCTTTAATGCCATGAATATCTTTTTTCTTTCCTTTTTTTTTTTTCAAAATAATTTTGATTATATAGAACAACACAAAGCTCTTCTTCCTGGCAAGCTCACGTATCAGAGCTAGTATTTCCTCTAACAACTCCTGGGCTCCTGTAGAATTGTTCTGTCGATTGTCCTTGTCCACTTTATTTATTTAATCATCTCTTCCACTATTACCTAATCCAGGGCAGATCATTTGATGTCTCTTACAAGAAAAAAAAATCTATCATAAGAGGCTTTACAAGATCTCCTGTATTAAACCTTTGCTAAATGTTCCTTTAATCTTAGTTATATCTTTCCTGCCACTAGCTGACTTCATGATCTGAGGGATGTTTCTTACCAGATATTTATACCTTCACACCTTTGTTCTTATTTGTCTTCTTCATTATATTTCTGTATGTAACTTCTCAGATGTTATGTTTTCTACTTTCCTCATTTATGAAAAACTTCAGCTTTTTGAAGGATGTCTTTTCTTTCCAAGGATTGTCTTTATCCTACTGTTTCACCAGCTGAACTTAATTTCACTTTCTAAAAAAACTGCAAACTACATATTCATATTCTCCAAATTGTTTTTCTTAGGCTTCCACGAGTGGTACACACACACAAAAATATATGTAAATTTATAGAAGCATGTCCTTTTTCTTCTTTACTGTGTCTAATAATAGTGACACTTTTTGTGCTTTTAAATTTCCTATTTGATAAAAATCTCCTAACTCTACTTCACAGACAAAAAAACTGCCTAGGGGAAAGCATAATTTTGAAACATGCTCCTTCAGAACTATCTGTCTTCCATCACTCTGTAATGTAAAACTTCAGATATTAATCAACCTCCAAATCTTTAAAACCTGAATACAACCTCTTGATTTGATATGTTACCTGCTTCCTTTGAGGTTCAGATAGTCTATCCCTCTAAAAATGATTATTTTCTAAAAGTATAAGACCCTCATTCTTGTACTATTTCTTATCCACATGAAGAAACTTTGGCTCTCTGCTTCTTCTTCCTGTTCTGCATGCAATATGGGAAGCACTTTAGAGAATACCACAGTAGAGATAGAGTTTTGCTTATACAACTTTTGAAATCTTTATCTGAAAGTGTTCATGCTTTTCCCAACTCATCATATGGTCATTTGAATAAAGGATAGGAACAGATCCAGTCTGAAGTGGTAACAAGGCACTCAAACTCAGAATTTGGCTCTGTGACAAAACATACAATATATTGCATACAAATGACTGTTTAGTAGAGTTTTGTGATCCAACAGACAAACCCTTGAAATTGCTATGCAAGGCTAACGTACCATTTAAGGAAGATGTTTGCAAGTATGAATTCTTCATAGAGCTGAAAGCTGGGAACAGATGAGGAGATATGTAAAAAGCTAGAAATAAAACCTTCAAGTATGATAATTTTCCACCTTGTATTTGGATAGAATTTTGCCACAGAAGTGACGGAGTAAAATCAAAGATGGCAAATCTAAAGGTAAGTTGGAAGAGCAACCTTGCTGGCTATGATTTTAATACTGTTTTGTCTAATAGTGTAGCATCCTGGAATGAATCAAAAGAACTGTGTCCAGCAGATCAAGAGAGGTGATTCTGCCCTCTACTCTAACATGGTGAGACCTCACCTGGAGTACTGCATCCAGTTCTGCATCCCCCAGCACAAGAAGGATGTAGACATACTGGATCATGTCCAGAGGAGGGCCACCAAAATGATCAGGGGAATGGAGCATCTCTCATATGAAGACAGGCTGAGGGAGTTGGGACTATTCAGCCTGGAGAAGAGATGGCTCTGGGACGACCTTATAGTGACCTTGCAGTAGCTGAAGACGGTCTACATGAAGGTGGGGGAATCCATCTATTCAAAAGGGTTAGTAACAAGAGGACTAAGTTTTAAGCTAGGAAAGGGTAGATTTAAATGCATATTAGAAAAAAAGTTCTTTGAGGGTGATAGATCACTGGAATGGGCTGCCCAGAGAGGTGGGGGAGGCCCCATCCCTGGAGTCATTCAAGGTCAGCCTTGATGGGGCTCTGAGCAACCTTCCCTAGGTATAGATGTCCCTATTTGTGTAGGGAGGTTTACCAGATGATGTCTAGAGGTCCCTTCCAGCCTAAAACATTCTATGAGTCTATGATTCTATGAGGTAGTTAGGACACTTGTACACTAGACAGACTCTTGGACATGTTTGCTCAAGAGAAATCTTCTGCTTTAAATTCCTGTCATATGCTACTGACTGTCGCAGTCAAATTGCTAATCCCTACTTTGTGAACTCTAAACATAAAATTTTTAGTGACAAGGATCTTGACTGTCATAAAATAAGATACACATGTATCTTTTGATAATCTTGCATAATTTCTTTAAATTATAGCAAAAATGAGGAGCATGTTACTCTGAAATTATCTGAAGGAAATGAAAAAAACCTGTAGTTGGACTTCATAAACATTAATTTGAATCGTTATTATAAGATTAGACTGAGAAGATGTACAAAATATAAGTTTATATCATTCTTCATTTGTATTTAATTGAAGGAGATTGGAGATAAAAATAAATTTGTTTAAATTGATGTTCAATATTTCAAAAATATTTTTTATACAGATTTCTATAACATGATTTCTGTAACATGACAAATCAAATATACTTTTTACTATGTTTACAGTGTATCAATGGAAGACAACTTCTTTATGGAAGAGAAATTTACATGGCCTAAAAGATAAATGGGAATATTCACACTTTAGTTCTGAATACAAAAATAATCCATTTACTACAGAAAAAAAAAAAAAAAAAAAAAAAAAAAATCAAAAAACCCACACAAAACCAAACAAACATTTGGATTAGAAACATTTGGATGGAGTGCAAAGGAAAAGGGTAAAAAAGAAAACACAAACAGAAATGTGAAATCCCAGAATAAATAAATTTATGTCTATGTCCAAAGCCTGGTCGAGTATTTTGTATTTTCTGACCTTTTTATATCCATGTCTGCCCCTGTCAGATCAGAGGTGGTAGTCTGTATGAGGGGAATGAATGGAGGCAAGTTAATGGTTGTGGCAGCAGACAAACTCCCTCCTTGCTCACCACATTCCCCAAGTGCCACTGAATAACAGATAGGAGGCCCTGGTTGAGAAAGACGAGCCAAATGAAGATGGGCAGCCTGCACCAGAGGTTTGTCCACAGTCGGAAAGGCCTTACTGCCTATATCAAGACCACATACACAAATAAAAAAAGAAGGGTTATAGTTGTCGGCGGTTCCCTTCTGAGAGGAACAGAGTGTCCAATATGCCAGGTAGATCCTCCTCAGAGGGAAATCTGCTGTCTCCCTGGAGCCCAGGTTAAGGCTGCCAGTAGAAACTTCCTAACTTGGTACAACCCTCACATTATTACCCATTACTAATTTTCCATGTAGGTGGTGAACACACTGAGACTAGAAATACAGGGACAGAAAAAAGAGACTTTAAAGCATTGCGATGACTGGTGAGGGATTCTGGGGCACAAATTATCTTTTCTTCTTCCAGTGGCATGTAGTGATACTGGAATGAACAGGAAGATACTATTAATACATGGCTATTAATACATGGCTCTGTAGCAAGTGACACCATACCAATTCTGGCTTTTTTGACAATGGCATGACCTATACAGAACCAGGCTTGCTGACACCAAATAGGTAACACCATTCTCAAAGGTGTAAGAGTGTCTTTGCGCACGAGATTGCAAGGTTGATTGGCAGAGCTTTAAACTAGATATAAGGGAGGGGCATGTATCCAGACTTGCCTGTGGGTGTCGTAACCCAGCACTTGTGGGGCAGTATGCTGACAATTTTGAGAACCAGGTCTTCCATCCCACAAGGGCAAAAAATACACACTCAGCCTGCTCTCTGAAATACTTACACACCAATGCATTCAGCATGGGGATAAGCAGGAGGAATTGGAGATCTCTGATTGCAGGGCCATGACCTCATTGCAGTTATGAAAACATGGAGGGTTAGCTCACATGACTGGAATGCTGTCAAGGACGGCTATGTATGTTTTAGGAAAGATAGGCTAGCAAGGCGAGGCAGTGGAATCACTCTTTGTGGGCATGAACAACTGGAATTCATTGAGCTCTACCCAGGGGTGGATGAAGAATGTATTGAAAGCTTATAGGTAAGAATTAAGGGTCACACAAATACAGGTGAAATTATTGTAGGTGTCTACTACAGACCACTGAATCAGGAAGATGATGTTGATGAGGCCTTCTACAGGCAACTGGAAGTAGCCTCAAGATCACATGCCTGGTGATCATAGATGACTTCAGTCACCCTGATATTTATTGGAAAGGCCACACAGTGAGGCATACTCAAGCTAGAAGGCTCTTGAAAAGCATTGATGGTAAGTTCCTGATGCAGGTGCCTGAAGAGCCAAAGAGGAGGGGGGTGCTGATGTACCTTGTATTAATGAACAAAGAAGGTCTGATTTGGGATGTGAAGATTTGGTGCAGCCATGGTTGTAGTGATCACAACATTGTAGAGTTTTTCATATGAGAAAGTAGCAGGGCAAGAGGTAGGATTGCAACCCTGGACTTCGGGAGGGCTAATATTGTCCTCTTCAAAGACCTGCTAGGAGGAATCCCATGAGCAAAGAAAAGAAAGTAGGGGAGCCCAAGTGATATTCAAACATCACTTCATCCAAGCCCAAGATAGGTGCATTCTTTTCAGTAAAAATAACAAGTAGAGGAGGCAGGAGGCAAGCATGGATGAATAAGGAGCTGCTGAAAAAACTCATGTGGAAGAAAGAATTTCACAGTATGTGTAAAAAAGGGACTGGTCTCTTCAGAGAATCATAGGAATACTGTCAGGGTATGCAGGGATGCAATAAGGAAGGCCAAGCCCTTTTGGAATTAACTCTGGCAAAGGAAATAAAAGAGAACCAGAAGGGCTTCTTCAAATACATCAATAGTAAAAGCAAGACTAGGGAAAATGTGGGACCACTGCTGAATAAGATGGCAGCTGTGGTAACAGAAGATGCAGAGAAGACAGAGTTACTGAATGCCGCCTTTGCTTCAGTCTTCATTGTTAAGACCAGACCTCAGGAATCCCAGACCCTAGAAGTAAGCGTGAAAGCCTGGAGAAAGGAAGTCTCTCAACTAGTCAACGACGATTGGGTTAGAAATCACTTGGGTAAACTGGACATGTAGAAATCCATAGGCCTTGATGGGCTGCACTCACATGTGCCAAGGGAGCTGGCTGATGTTGTTGCCCTACCACTCTCCATGAATTTTGAAAGATCACAGAGAGCAGGTGAGGTGTCTGAGGACTAGATGAAAGCCAGTGTCACTGCAGTCTTCAAAAAGGGCAAGAAGGAGAACCCTGGAATTACAGTCCTGTCAGCCTCACCTCCATCTGTGGAAAGGTAAAGAAGCATCTCATTCTGGAGATCATATCTCAGCACATGGAAGAAAAGGTTATCAAGAGTAACCAGCATGGATTTACTAAAGGGAAGTCATGTTTAATTAATCTGATAACCTTCTATGATGGTGTGACTAAATGTGTAGATGCAGGGAGAGCAGCAGATGGGGTCTACCTTGACTTCAACAAGGCTTTGACACTGTCTCCCATAACACCCTTGTGGGTAAGATCAGGGAGTATGTGTTAGAACAGGGGATGTTGAGATGGATTGAAAACTGGCTGAACAATAGAGCTCAGAGGGTTGTGATGAGTGGCACAGAATCCAGCTGGTGATCTGTAACTCCTGTGTTTCCCAGGGGTCAGTTCTGGGTCCAGTGTTATGCAGCATCTTTATCAATGAAGGGATAGAGTGTACCCTTGGCAAGATTACTGATGATACTAAACTGGGAAGATAGGCTGATACACTGGAAGGCAGTGGTGCCTTTCAGTGAGATCTAGACAGACTGGAAAGCTGGGCAAAGGCAAACCTAATGAAGTTCAACAAGGTCCTACATCTGGGGAGGAACATCATATACTTGTACAGGTTAGGGATAGACCTGCTGCAAAGCAGCCCCCTGGAGAAGTATCTTGGTGTCCTGCTGGACATTAAGTTATCCATGGAACAGCAATGTGACATTATGATCAAGTAGGCCAATGGTATCCTGGGGTGCGTAAAGAAGAGTGTATCCAGCAGGTCAAGGGAGGTTCTCCTCCCCCTTTACTCTGCCCTAGTGAGGCCACATCTGAAGTTTTGTGTTCAGTTCTGGTCACTCCAGTTCAAGAGGGACAGAGAAATACTAGAGAGAGTCCAACAGAGAGCTACAAAGATGATGAAGGGACTCTCTTATGAGGAAAGGCTGAGAGAGCTGGTGCTGTCTGTCCTGGAAAAGAGAAGACTGAGAGGGGATCTTATTAATGCCTATAAATACCTGCAGGGTGGGTGTCAAGTAGAAGGGGCCAGTCTCTTCAGTGGTGCTCTCTGACAGGACAAGGGGCACCAGTCACAAACTGGAACACAGGAAGTTCCACCTTAAGATGAGGAAAAACTTCTTCACTGTGAGAGTGACAGAGCCCTGGAACAGGCTGCCCAGAGAGGTTGTGGAGTCTACTTCTGTAGAGACTTTCAAGACCTACGTGGATCTGTTCCTGTGTGGCATGCCCTAGGTGTTCCTGCAGTGGTAGAGGGGTTGGATTCAATGGGTTCATAGATTCAAAGCATGTTTTAGGCTGGAAGGGACCTCTAGAGGTCATCTGGTCCAACCTCCCTACACAATTAAGCTCTTAGACCTGCTAAATTTTAAGGACGGCTAGCAGCTGTCATTCAAACTCACGTTTCTGTAAAGGAGCTGTTCTCATATCTGCACAACTGAATGACACTAAAAACATCTATCCTTGCACCTACGTTCAATGTGTGCTATGAAGAACAGTATAGATGAATTAATGACTTTTCAGAAATGAGAATCAAATACAGAAAAGTTCTTTGCACCTTCTTTGGGATCCACAGGTTGGAGTCAGTTAACTACTTCAATTCTCTGATGAGAATAAATGACCCAGAAGTATACGAGCAAGTAAGTGACACAGCTGTACTATGTACAGTGCATGATTAACAAAGGAAACAAAACGAAGCTGTTTTTATTTCTTTACCAATGCCCTCTCTTAGTGGGTCTTCAGGGATTTTGTAGTGTATGAGTTGGAAATATGATCAGATGTGAAGTACAACAAGTGCTACTTCAGAGAGAACACAAGGTGGTTGAAAAACAGGGAAAAAAAAAAAAGCTTATGACAATACTACATTGGGGAAGAGTGGAAAGAAAATATTTTCTCTTACAAAAGCTATTAAGACTGATATTAAGAATTATGAATACTAATATTAAATACTAATATTAAATTAAGATTACATACTAAAGTGCTTACCTAAAATGCCACTTCTCAGAAATTGTGAGAGTGCTAATAAGTACATCGATAATACATTTAATGACAAAAATGTTGCAAACCATTTAGTAAATACCAAGTTCTCTATCCACAAACTAAGATAACCTCGTTCGCACAGAGGAAGGTGATAGCTAAAAAATCAGATTATATCATTGAAGGAAAAGAAAACCATTGTAATAGCATCAGGTTTTCTTTCCTCTGATGCCATCCTAACTATTCCTGGCAAAGGAAGAGATGATGGATCCCCTGAGATCTAACTCCCCACTCAGAAGAATGTGTAACTACCTTTTTTTTTTCTTCCCTGTTTTTTAGACTTTATGTTATACTTATTTTGTTTCACATCATAAAAGATAGTTGAGTTTGAAATTAAGATCTTTATCACCATAAAGTTTCTCTAATCAGGCCAGATTCCTCACTGCATACCAAAACCTTCTTTTGGTCATCACTAACTCGTCTGGAAACAGTATAAGTATCATGGTCAAAGGATTATGGCCAGTGTTCAGGCAAGGAGCAAGACCAAAAATTATTCACAGATGGATACTTAAAAATGCAAATCTCACTGAAAAAAAAAAAAAAAAAAAAAAGAAAGAAAACAGAACAAAACAAAACAGCATGAAAATATAGATGGATATCTTCCTAGATTACTTTATAGCTCGTTCTGTAACACACCATGACCATTATCACCATGTGTATATCCTAATTGAGAAAATTGTGAGTTGCAGACAATCCACAGCTAGCTTTGGTCCTCACATTGACTGGTTAAAGAAGTTTTGAGTATTTAATTAAATATACATATTTAAATCCAGGTAATCTGTCTATTTTCACATTATTAATAATAACTAACCATTTAAATTGAGATTTACTGAGGTCAGATGAACATGAAGTTTAGCTAAACTAAGAAAGTTAGCATCTATACAGAAGTTGCTCAGATTGCCTGACCTGCTATAGTTAAATTAATTTCATGTGGTGTCTCTACACCAGGACTTTTTCTATCAGTCTATCACCAGCCTAACTAAGGAAATGACAGACAAAATTACTTTCTCCAGAACACATACAGACAGGTTTCTTGATTGTTACCATCATGAGGCTGGACAGACAACCGTTGCACAGTGCATGCAAGGTAAGTGTCAAACATTCTGTCAGTGAAAAGAGAAAGTCAAGCCACTGTGAAGTTTGTTTATGGCAGAGGTAGGCACACACTTGCAACACGAATGAAAAGTGTTTCGCAGCCTACATCTCTTAGTTGCAGCAATCAGGCAGAATTTATAAAACTCTAAAACAGGTAAGTGGTGGCAAGCCACACTTTCCTAATTTGAGGTGAAGCAAAACAAATATCTGTGAGTCAGCACTGAAAGCTATGCCAGTTGTTTCACTTTGCCCTGAAAGGAGAAAGAGCTATTAATGTGTTACTACACCCCAGCTAGTGGTGTAGTACCATAAGGGTGGTAAATCTTATCCTACCTCACTAAAATCCAGAGTCTGACATTTAACTGTATCCTGCATCTTAGGGTAATGCATGGAAGAGATGATAAATGCCCATTATAAGTAGGTTTAGCATGAAAATTTCTGCATAATTATTTGGGGTAATTTTTGTGAAGCATGCCTATAACTAAACAGTGGTGAAAAATTTAACAGGAATCATGACATCATTGCTTTAAAAGTCCAAGTAACCTAATCTTTTTGTTTTCCACAGTGGTAAATAGCATATGCAGTGCAGAAGAACACAGTAAGAGTATAGATGATGTTTTCCTTGCATTATCTCCTACAATACAGTAACTTCCAGTTCAGGGACATCATGAGCCAAAGTAATGTCCTTGAATTCATTTGTCCTTGGATACCTATTTGGTTATCCTTAGTTAAGTCACCTGAAACTTATGTAAACTGAATAATCTGTAAAAGTATTTTTGGATATATTAATGGTTTACACTTAAATACTTCTTCATTTCAGAGGAAGAATACACACAGGTCATACACATGGAAGTACACACATAGGTACTTTTTCACATACCAAGCTATAGGTGTTTATTTTGTTATGATGTATGTCACTTTACAGTGCCCAGCTGAATAAAAAATAAATACAATCAATTTCAGTTTATAGATTCTAAAAAATAACTGATAAATTTCAGTTCCAAAGACTTTGCCTCTGCTGAAGAAAGAAAATAAAATTGCCCTGGTTTTATTTTAATCTACCAGTGTATTTGCTATACTTACAGCATATTTGCCATTTATATCAAAAACTATCTGGAAAAAATTGGAAGGATAAATACATCATTTTATATCATCATCATCAAGTTATTTCTTGGAGCAGAAATGAAGTAATTTATTTTTCTTTCTTTGTAGAGAAGGGCTAACATGAGATAGAACAAGAAGACTAACAATATTTTATTAAAAAGGAAAAATATGTGGTAAAGTAAATGTTGCATTAACATCTTTCTACAGGCAAAGATTCAAATAATCACTATTCTTTTCTGTACAATTTAGACTGATAAATAAATGTCATGATAGATTGTAGGCTGTTGGAATCTAAAGAAACCATACAGTAAAAATGCTCTCTCTACATCTGTTGGTAAGAGTGTCTGAGTAATACGGAAAAGGGAGTAACAGAGGTAGAAAATACTGGTAATGGCAACTCATTAAATTTGTTAGGCTGAAAGGATTTTGTAATACAGCATGTCATTTTCTCCCTAGAAAAAGAGAAGGAGAATGTACTGAAGATTTGATATTTGCCTCTGAAGAAAATTTTAATATTATTCATAAGACTGCATCTGCCTTTGATCTTCTCTCTTTATATGAATTTTCTCATGATTTATATGAACAGATAAAATCAGCAATATACCATCTTGAGAATGGCAAAAGAGACACACTCAGTATAAGAAAAGCATTAATGTGATGGAGTCTATCAAAAGCAGGTAAGAAGGAGATACAGATAGGAAAGCCTGCTGAGGATTTATTAGCAAGGAATGGACGTGTGCGCAATCAGGCCTATTCAGCAGAAGAAGCCTAAGCCTCAGTCAAGGACACTCGGAGGCAAAAAGAAGGGAGTAGCTGAATGGAGCAGACAACTCCAAAATGCTGAGAAGCACATGAGAGATAAGAGACCGCTGTACGCCACATACCACCACTGTATGCCCCTGTACACTTTCTGCTTGCTTGCTGCATAATAACCAATTAAGAGTGAGCTTACACTACTTAATGTTTCAAGTAACATAAACATAGAGGAGATGGTTATATAAACCGCACCCTATAGCTAATAAAGTGGCATTCACTTGATCATACTTGTCTGCGTGTGATTGTCCGACATGTTATCTCACAAAAGCCTACCTGTATCTCTCACCTTCATAAATTTCAAGTTGCCATGACAAAAATAAACCAACAATTCAGAAATTAATACTGAAGTTGTTAAACATTTCCTTGTAGGTGTAAGAGCAGGCAGATCAAACCCAGAAAATAATTAAAAAAAACCAAAACAAAACAATACAATACCAAGTTAATGAGTGGAAATGGAACTGTTATGCTGAGAGAAACAGGTGAAACATGCTTATAAGATCACACATATTAAAAAAAACCCCTTACAGTTCTGTGTATTCTTAGAAGGCCACCTGGAAGGGTGGTTCGATAATACTTTGATCAATATGGTGATTCATGCAGGCCTGCTGTGGGAAATCAAGGGATGGGTATAGAGCTGCAGAGGAAAGTTTCTGTTCTTCTTATCAGAGGAGAGCTGCGAGAGTTGCCAACAGAGTTTCTGTTCCTCTATACAAGGGACTAGCTCTTCTTATCAGAGGAGAGTTGGCAAGACCGTACTGTTATTGAACAGGACAGTGGAGTTCATTGCCAAGGATGAGGCAGATGAAGATGAAGGCCTAGT
>JANHFX010002045.1:0-10947 GCA_027560015.1 Chloroceryle amazona
ACACCATCAGCCAGTTCACTCAGCACTCTTGGGTGCATCTCATCAGGGCCCTTGGACTTATGTACATTCAATTTATGCAACATATTATCAAGTCTGGAACAGACATGTCAAGGTAAACAACTTTCCTTAGAGCTGTTTTCTACTCAGTCCCTTCAGAGCAGATTATCTTGCTCAAGCCAAAGCCACACACTACTCAAAATCTTCAATTCCTCTCCAATTCTCTGAGGCCCACACATAGCCAAACACAAACTCAGTGAAAAAATAACTTGCTAAGCATTTGTGAAAGCACTAGCCTAGCCTCAACAGCACACTAGTGTCTTAGATGAGGCACAGGGTACGAAGCCTTGCTTCTCTCCTCACATTCTCCTTCCTTTTCACAAACCCCTTGACTCAATTCTGCAACATGCTTACAGAGGGCAAGATGTTTTCATCTCTGCACCCAACCCCATCAGAATGAACACTTAAGATGGGAATAAAGACCATTTAATATTAGATCATCTTCCAGACAAGTGGAATTCATAAGTCTAATAGTTTGTGGCCAAAAAAAAAGTCACCATTTATATGAAATTTACAAGCAACACAGAAACAAAGCCTCTAGCAGCCAAACAAATACACAATCCTACTTAATGCAGGTTCTGTTTGCACCATGCAAATGTAAGCATCGCTGGGTGTATAGCAATTCCAGGGAGCCACAAGGTCACTCCAATGATACTTTCATTTAAATTAAATTAACTGAGAATGTAGAAAAGATGTAGCTATGTTTGCAGTAAGCTTTCCAGCTTTTTCAGCTTTCAAGTTTCCCAAAGGAAAATCCTGCAGTCAGGGCAACAATTAAAAAAAACCCAAATCCTTCTGTTCCAATCAGCATCTAGGCACTGGATGAGTCAGCTGTTTGCCCTTCATCCAAACCTCAAACAAAGAAAAAATAAAAATCATTTAAAAAAGCAACCAATAAAAAGTCCCCACACCTTGCAAAGAATCCTTCCATGGAAAAAGAGAAATCCCACAGCCTTAGAAAACAGAGTGCTTTTCTTACATAGAATCACAGAATCATTAGGGTTGGAAAGGACCTCTAAGACCATCAAGTCCAACCTTCATCCTGACATCCATCTATCCCTATGTCCGAGAAGAGAAAACAAAATGAATCAAAACCAAGCATTCCTCAGCCAAGCACTCTGGTGTAAATTACACAATTAAAAAAAGTTTTCTTGAAGTTTATGGCCTACCCCACACATGCTCTGCCTTTGGTTTGAGTACTCTCCACCAAGAGGCTCCTAGCCTTGAACACTGGATTCCCACAAGCCAAACGTGTGCGACAGCAACTCGAGATAATTTTGCTGAACTGCCAGTTTCCTAGAGAAATATTCGCGGATAACCGTTCTTAGCACTACAACTGGTGCTGCCAACAGATACTACAACCTGTTTCTTCAAGCAGAGATCCACCCTGAAGGCCCAGCAGCAAGCTTTGATCAGTTATCTTGTAATGTCCTTCCCACATTTCTCACCTCAAGAGGGGAAGGGTTATAAAATGAGAATAAAAACCTCTAAGAAGTCTTATTAATCCTGATGCACAGAGGAGATTCCTAAGTTTAAGAGGGAATCATTTTAAATCTAAGAACTGTTCTTACCTCTCTATTAAAACCATCACTGCTTTCCAGAATAAAAAGATTAAGTGCTCAATTTAGATGAAAACTTGAAGGTCACAGTATGTTAAAGAAGCAACATTGTTTACTAAAGCCTCTGACACTACACTGGACTTAAAACTACTACTTTGAGAATCACATTCCTGGTTTCTTCCTAAAGAGATCAGCTAAGAACTTCCAACCTAAAAAGCAATCCATCCATATCATTGGCCTCCAAGCTACTAAGAGATACTAGTTGTATGTGAAATTCCTTCAACTTCCTCACGAACCACTGTTCGTGACCGTGACAGTTTAAGACCAACCTTAAAAGCAGATGGCAGGTCAAGTTTGCATCATTTTCATACCAGTTCCTAAACTGTCCAGCCTTACAAGGCCAATATCCAGAAATCAGTCCTAGTATTTGAGGAGAAAACCACCTTAAGCTGCTTCTCACCTATTAGACATTACACACCTTACTCTACCAAGGAGAAATATCACTGTCAGGAGTTAATTACAGATCATGGGTTTGGTTTTTAAAAAGAACACATTCTTCTTGCTAAAGTTATACCTTGTGCTAAAGTTTTACCAAAATCAGTCCCAGGTGACCTGGGAAAAAAAAACAACTGAATTTATGAACCTGGTTATTATTTGCAAAAAACTAAAATGCTATTTTTTGGCCCACATCTTACGGAGCTTTTTCCAGAATGGAAATTAATCAAAATGTGTTAAAAAAATGAAACAAAAACACACACCACCCTTACCCCCCAAAACCAAACAACCACAAAACTTATTCCCCATTCACCATTAAACCCCATATTGCAATCAAAAACTTAAGACTGTAATCAATTTTGTAGCAAAACCAACCTAGCCTCAGGAAAACATTTCTAGTTCAAAGGGTCATGACAGAACACCTCCTGCATTAGAGATTTCATTGCAAAAACAATGTAACACAACAAAACCAGTAAGAAAGTGGAAATTGCAGGGCAAAGACACTTTTCCCTGAGGTCTTGTGATATTTATTTATATATATCATTGTTCCACTGCAATAAACAGGAATATTCCAGAATTAGTAATGCATGTAGACCATAAGTTGTTTTTTTTTTAACCATTATCTACTACACTATTTTGCAAAAAATAACACAACAAAAAAACCACACCACAAACAGAAAAGACCTAATAGCACCCCTGCAGAGTGTTCTCTTTCTTTAATGCCATCATACAGAACTAATCCAAACTGGGCTACAGTCACTGTGAAGCCATGACCACAGTGAACAGCCAAAAAAGCCAGTGCACCGGCTGGCTGGAATACGCCGTGGTTCAGTCACGGAGCTGCACAACTGTGGTGCTTCTGCTGGTATCAGGCTGGCAGCCTGACTGTGTGAATTCCTCCTGCTTGTCACACAGCACTTCCTCTGGCAGTGGCAACAGCACTGTGAGGCTCGTCGTGATCACCCCGTACACTTAGGTAGTTTTTAAGGTGCACAACTGAACTACAACTCAGTAAGACAATTTTGGTTATTTTCCCTGGATATGAAGCTTAAAGGACTGCAACAAGTTTACTGGGATTAATTACTCATCCCTTTCAGCAAAGTTGGTAATCTGTATATCCTTCAGAGGCTTGCCTTGAGGCACGAGGGGATGCATCCGAGTAGATGTGAGTCTACATCTGCTTGTGATTTTAAAAGAATTGCAGAAAAGTTGCTGTGTCAGACACAAACAATACTTCATTACTCGGCAGTGCTTTTCTAAAGCTGGGCTGTTTCCTTTTGTTGGACTATGACCAGCCGAGAACAGACAGCATTATTTGCAACATTTCTTGTTAAAAAAAGAGAGCTGCTTTCAGCGTTATGTCCTAAACCAGCCAATTCCACCCTGGCATGTAAGAACTCAGTCGTCAGTAATCCTTCAAGAAAAGGTCCCCAGCTCTGCCAGCTCTATGGCAGAGGAGTATCATATGTACACTAAAAAGTGAAATGTATTTTTTCTCTATATTTTTTTCATATAAACATATATTTCAATATAGATTTTTCAATATTTTTCAAGTGAAATATTTTCCAAACCATTTCAGAAGGTTTTCCATTATTTCAAATGCTTTACCTTCAACAATTCCCTGCAGCTGTCAAGCCCAATATCCACAAGGATGCCTTTCACCTTTTTTCGAGCTTTCCTTATATTATCAAGATTTTGAACAGGAATTTGAAACATTTTGCACTTTTCCTGAAAAAGAAATACAAAAAAACCATCATGGAATACTTGAACACAGGCACTTGTATTTAACAGTCTCACAAAACCTGCAGTTTGAGAAATCTATTCTTAAATATGAAAGCCCCAGAGCCTTAAGCCAAAGAACCAGTCTCAGTATTTCCCAGTAGATCACCTGCTTCCCCATAAAGGAAACAGAATGCGGGCGGGGGGTGGAGTCCTTTACATTTCTTCTCTCCTATCTAAACAAAATTCCAGGCTTTTCTTTCAGATCTTTCTGTGTCTATGACAGCTATAGTGTCTTTTGCAAGTCTGTTTTGGTTTGGGTTTTTTTATCGTTTGTTTGGAGTTTTTTGTCGGTATATTTTTGGTAAGAGAACATGAACACCAGAATTTTACTAAGCTCTATTCTACCTCACTTTGGAAGGAAGGAATTCAACACCTTTCACCTTGAATGTTAAGTGTCAGGACGAGGATCCTCTCTGATAATTTGTTTTTTTTGTCATGTGTGTAGGTGCTTACAATACAACTGCTGATGAAATAATGCTTCCTGCAGAAGCTTCTGCTGCTGTAAGGTCATATGGACCGTGCACAGAACAAGCTACTACAATATTAATGCAATAGAAATGCAATAACTATATAGGTCTAATAGCTAAATATTATGAAATAGGACAATATGAAATTAAGACAATGTCTTAATATCCATATGCTTTTAGATCTCTGAAGAAGAAATGTCTACAGCTCTATCACCTTCCCCTACTCCAGGATTTGGATTGATACCCTACCTTGCTCCCTCCAGCAAGCTGTGATAGCTGGTGCCCAACATACAGAGGGGCATGACCAAAGTAAGGTTATAGAAAGACAGATTACCTGCTGCAGGACATCTAGCTGAAAAGTTGCTGTGCAGTGTGGTTGCCCATCTGTCTAGATTATATCACCAGGAAGGGTCTAGCACTTCCCCTACAGCTAGGCTTTTATCACTCCCCATGTGGCTGAGCTATGGACACACCAGTTGCTTACAGATGGGAAGCTCTTCCCATGGGCCTTCCTTCAGAAGTACACATCTTTGATTATCAGAGTGATGAGTCACGAAATTTAAATGGGCACAGAAAGCAACAAAACTATCCTGCACTGAAAGAGGTCCTTGGGAGCTTCACAGGTACTTTGTTCTTAAACGGCTGGTGATGACCCAAGAGAGTTTAGAAGATCTTAGTCCTTATTGCTACTCAATTCATCCACCCAGGACCAGTTCTAACAGTAAGAAAAAAAAAAAAAGAAAGAAAGAAAATCCCCAAACAGCACTCCAGCCTTGATGGCCTTGGATGTCACTATGTTGTGTGAAAAGGGGGGTCACACCTCAGAGGCGGGCAGCCTTTGGCCTGGAGGTGTGTTTTGGGATTACAATGGGATTGTAACGAGCAAAGTTCCCACAAAGGACAGTACTTTGTCAAAAACTGACAGACTGATGGACCCTGAGCGGGCAGTTTATCAGTTCTGTAGGACCATCAAGATCCCAATTCTGCTGTAACTTGCAGGGCCTGGCAGTGGAGTCTTTACTGCACTCCATCCCCTGCGCTGCTTGCGAGTGGTGTTGCCTAGGAACTGTGGTGAAATGGATTCCTGGCATACCAGTTGTGCACTGCCCCTGAAAGTTCCTCTGCTGTTACACCTTTCCTTATGTGTGAACGATGCTGCAGCCTTAGTATGATTTTTAATTTTTAAAATCAGCCCCAGTCTTTATTCCACACACTGTCAACATGAAACCTTTGCCTTGACCAGAAGGCTTTCCTGTAAACATCTGCAAAAACCCCTCCCACAGAAGACAGAAGCTACAAGAGCTAAGCCTCACCAATAGCAAAGCACTCAAGAAGTTAAAAAAGCCACTCCAAACCTTACTTTATGTACAGAACATATAACTGAAGTTTTTTTAATTAAAATTCAAGTGACTCACATGCTATTCTTCTCTTCTTCTCCCCACAAAGGAAAGGTGTGTAGAGAGAAATGGAGAGGCAGCCCCATTTGACGGATGCTATTCTTGTTCTCTAGTATTTTTTATCAGTAAGAAGTCTGGAAGACATTCCGATACCATTGGGGTGGGTGTGGAACAGGAACCTAAATAGAATGGAATAAATCAGAGTAATTAATTTGGCATTCTGTCAAAATCCAAGGAGTAAAACTAAGACACAAAATCCTCTTTTTAAAATTAAGTCGACGGGGTATTTGTATAGTCTCTAGTTAAAGCTTTATGATCAGTCTCTCTACGATACAGGTTATGTGCACCAACCCCATGGTCCACTGCAGGCAACAACTGAGCTGAGAGGATGTCACCATGCTCAGATCAGCCAGGAGATGTGGTTCAATACATAAGGCTCCACTGGAAACAGTTCCTCAGTCTCAGTCCTTCAATTGATACACTGATGTTACTGAAGAAGCAGCAGCAGACATTTCTGGAGGCATGTCTATCTCACAAAAAAGAAACATTAGTCTACAAAGGTGTCATAGTATGTGACAACCATGTATCTCAAGAGTTTTCTTAGCCAGTCATCTTTCTGAAATGGAAGTCATTAAAACAAAACCACCCAAGCATACAAAACAACCCAATACAAACATACAAATTACTTATTTTACACTTTTCAAGTAGCTTGTCTTCACCACAAAAAGATTTCTATTTCTGCATCATGTGTAAGGTTATTCAGTTGGTCTTTAAATAAGGTGCTGGGGAGTGAGACTCATGTAGCATTCTCTGTATCCATTAGACCAGCAACGATGCCCCATCATAAAGGACACAAAATTTCAACCTTCTAAGCTTATTCCTTCAAGCCTCCTTCCCTGGTTATTATAGAGGTTACTATCCATACATTTTTACTACTAATTCATTTCTCTTGTATTTTAGACATTCTCCAAGCCTCACCTTGCACTTTGTTTCCATGCATAACTACAGTCAATCTTTTGTTGGTACGCATCTCACTCGTAACCACCGAATTCAACACAAAAGCACTACAGTAAAATTAAGCCTGAGTTATTCTAGCCCAAGAGGCTTGATCCTTTCCTGCACTGGCCACCTAAAAGACAAATTTAGCTACCTTTAAGTGTAGCTTCCATAAAACTGATAATCCTTTGACTTTCCCTAAATGGCACCAAGGCAAGTTAGTAGCAAAATAACAGCATCATTGTAGCAGCTGGTGTCCCAAACTGGGCTCTGGAAAGGTCACTCCGCCCTTGCTCGGGCATCAATCTCTTCCTGCACTCACTGTTCAGTTAGATAACACCATGACAACGCAGCAACCCCGAGTTCTACACAACACCAGTTCCCTTCATTTCTACGTTTGTAATCTTGCAACACCCAACTATGTCAGCTTTTCAACAAAAATCACAATGCAGCTTTTCCCCTCCCAGCAGTGCTGTAGTATTTTAACCCTAAGCTACAAGGTACGAGTCTGCTCAAAGCCACAAACCAGTGCTCTGCCAAGTCACTATGCTTGACTAAGATTTCTCACCATTAAAAAAAAAAGGTAACAATACTAACATTTGACCTCTTCAAAGTGAGAAGTCACCACAAAATGGAAAGCTCCTATTTGCCTTCCTTTTAGACTGCTTCTTAGAACAACACTCATTCACCTCAGAAGGCACCTTAAGAGGACACCCAGCCCAGCCTCCTAATCAAGGCAGACTCAACAATGAATTGCAACCAGGGCACCCTACATCTTGCGACAGTCAGGTCTTGAAAACCTTGAGAGAGAGGCCCAACAGCCTCTCTGGGCAACCTCATCCAGTGTTGAGGGAGACGTTTTTTGCTTACATAAATCAGGACCAATTTAGTCTATGTTCTTATACAACAAGTTAAAGATGAAGCTGGCATGGATCTGGAACAAGAAGATGCACACGTGTCTTTCACATGCATGCAAATAAATCCAGCAAAACCCAAGAGGATCTCTGTCGAGCATCCCTAGAGACTTGTAGGCAGGTAGAGAAAGAGCCTTAGAAGATCCAGAGAAAAAGGCTGCAGTGTAACCCCTTTCCAGACACATGAAAGGCCGATCTCCAGGCATCTTCCTCAGAACCCGGCCTTTACTAGTCTCTTGTAAGGCTTGTGGAATTTTGTCCTTTCACATTATTTACTTTGGAAAGTCAACCCCTCTTAGTTTTTATACCTTTTTATCTAGTAAACTGTCATCAGTAACCAGGGAAAATTTTATAAAGACTTTAATGTTTGGGGATATTTGGATGGTAAATATTTCTAAAGGTTTATTTACCAACCTGTATTTCAGCAGTTACGAGACCTAACGACCACCAGTAAAGAATTCCTTACTTTCATTTCTGTAAACTCATTAGAATTTGATAGGTGAGTATCAGTTGAGACAACAACAGGAGCAGCTTCATTCCCAAAAATGAAAGGAGAACATGTGAGCTACTGACTCTCAGAATCTGAACAAGAACGCGCCGGTGCCACCGGACAGCAAGGAGAGCAGCAAGGACAGCACAGTCCCTTGGCACCATCAAGCCTTTGGAGGAGGAGTCAAGAATTGGATACAGCTTCCTCTCAACACCTCTCGGGGTCTGAATAGCTTTGAAAGATTTCATTCTTAGAAAGGAAAAGCCAGGGGATTAGAATACATACTATTCTTGTTCATTAATTCATTTGTTGTAAATTAAAATTAAACTGACTACAGGAAAAAAAAGATTCATAAGACTTAGTAAGAGTAGTTCTGGTCAACAAAATAATGGTTCTATCTTAAATTCCAAATTCTAAGTGCAGTGTGATAGAAACCTCAGGTTTAAAAACAAACAAATCCTTTCTTGTGCAACTACACCAGAAACCTTTAGGCATCTTGAATTAGAAAATCATAGAATGGCTTTGGGTTGGAAAGGACCTTTAAAATCATCTAGTTCAACCCGCTCTGCAGGGAGCAGGGGCATCTGCAACTAGAGCAGGGTGCTCAGAGCCCTGACCAACCCGGAATGTTTGAAGAGATGGGGCATTGACCACCTCTCTGGGCATCTTGGGTTACCAACACCATCATCATCAGAAATTTCTTCCTCCTATCTAGTCTGGGGCTACCTTCTTTTAGTTTAACACCATTGCCCCTTGTCCTGTCATAACAAACCCTGATATAAAGACTCTCCCCATCTTTCTTATAGGTCCCCTTTAAGTACCGAAAGTCCACAATAAAGTCTCCCTGGAGTATTCTCAGCCCCAACCCTCTCAGCCTTTCTTCACAGCAGAGGTGCCCCAGCCCTCTGATCATTGTGGTCTCCTCTGAACCAGCCCCAACAGGGCCAAGAACTCCAGAGCTGGCCATGGTACTCCAGGTGGGGTCTCACCAGAGCAGAGTAGAGGGGCAGTCACCCCTCGACCTGCTGACACACTTCTTTTGATGCAGCCCAGGGTATGGTTGGCCTTTTGGGCTGTGAGCACGCACTGCTGGGTTCCTCTACGGCAGGGCTGCTCTCTCTAAATTATAGATTCCTTATAGTCACAGTAACTTTGCTCTTTTCTTGGCCTGCTAAAACTGTCACTAATCCCACACCAAGATGGCCATCACTCAATAGTTGCTAACACAGTACAAACCATTATGGTCCATGATTATGTCGTTAAAGATATGGTGCAACACCCTGCATTTTACCTTGAAAATCAAATCAAGCCAGATTTAGATCACTAACTTTTTGCTGCTGTGGTTTAAATAACAATTGTGATGCTCCATTAACACGTGATCAAGTCTCTGTTGTCCAAGACCAGTCAGAAGAAGGGAGCCTTCAAACTCACTGTGTCTTCCTAGAGCACTGGGGCTCAGAGAGAGCTTGACCCCCCTGGGACCAGCATCAGCCAGAAACTGAACCCAGCAGGACCCAAGGTCATTCTAGATGACTTGAGCATCTACCTGGAGCCTACTCGAATCCCACAGCACTCGCCAGGCCCATGCAGATGATGAGCCACACACCGAGCCCAGGAAGTTCCAATGCACCGCATCAGCCTCAAAGAAACTGAGCACAAATGCACAGAACAGTCCACAACACCGGTAACACACAACCTGAACAGTCCAGCAAGGGGACAGAACCGATAAAAAGGTTTCAGTAGAAGGACTGAAGTGGTAAAACGTAAGCCAGCTCTACCGGCACTCAACAAGGCTGAACCCAAATCAAGGCGTTCTCGGTGGTAAAACAGAAGGCATTATAAAACTGCATCTGTCTGCTCTTCACTGTGTCTGAAAAATTGCTATAAACCTGGGGGGTTGTTGGGTCTTTTTACAAAGCTTTCATGAAATGAACTGTTAGAATTACAGGTCTTAATACATCTCATCACAGAGCATACTTACTATACACACTTTGTCTAAATATCACTCTAAAGAAATCCCCTTGTTCAAAATTAAACTAAAACTTCCATTAAAGAGCAGTAGGTCTTCTGGAACATAGACTGGATTGAAGAACCCAAGAGCAAGTCTTTGTAAGTATTTCATTACAACTCCTTACAACTTTCAGGGTTCAAACAAGTACTTCTGACAATAGGCAACTGTTAAGGAAAACAATCAATCCTCCCCAGGGGTTTATCTGTCAAACTGAAGCATTTATCAAGTTGAAAGGGAGCTGCTCATAACTTTCTTGGTACAGAACTATGAACCACTGCAGCAAAAGTCAAATACCTAATTCATTTACAAACCGGGACGAAAATAACTTTGCAGCACTTTCTCTCAAGCACGAGGCAAGCGTATTCGAATGGGTTTAAGGATTTCCATTGTACGGGTTAAATTCATTCACACTATTCATAAACTTTCTTTTTTCTTAAATTTATGCATTGCTGAAGCACCACACGAGTATGTAATGCGATTCTGCATCCCACTGACATTCTAATTCCGATTTGGCGTGTGTACTATTCCCATGCATCTCAGTTTTCCATAAACCACTTCAAACAGCCGTGTTGTCTGGAAATAATTGCGACTTTTCACCCCCAGACTTCTGAGACAGCAAAGTTAGTCCCCTCCACACCTTGTCGCTTAAGTATTGACAGAAATGAGGAAAAAAAAAAAAAGAATTAAACAAATACATGGTCCTAAGTAGCTGCCTAGTTGCAAAGCAGCCGCCTGCCCCGAGTTAAAACGCCTCATTAGGCTCATTTCTGGTTCCGATC